>CM067317.1:30306045-30571045 GCA_034231615.1 Meghimatium bilineatum | reverse complement strand
CAAAGTTTAATAAAAGAATACTACATACAGCTGATGTAATAGGATGTGACATGTCAGACAGTACGAATGTAATAACAAAACGTTGTATACTTGGATTCATCATCATCAAGTGCCGTCTCCGCAACGAATGTTGGCTGCAACGGATCTCCAATATCTCCTGTTTCTTGTCTTGGTTGTGCACTCTGCTGCTAGACTGTAACCTGTTCATCGTGTGATGTTACTCTCCCACTTGTATTTCTGTCTACCTCTTGTTCGCTTACCTTTGACTTTACCCAAGAAACGCTAGAAAGCTCTCATACAAACTAAGGACGGACGTATGGAGTTTCGCGGTCCAACCGAAGATCGAAGAAAGCGGAGCATCAGGTCTTAAATACTGTGTCATGTCTTGTAATGTGTTCAAAATATTTATACCAGGATTACCACGGACGTAATGTTTGAAACGTTTGCGTCTTGATAGCTTGAGTCAATAATACGAAAGCAGTGTGTGTGGATGAATGAAACAGTGGTAAGCCTATCACTCATCACACAAGTATATTACCACAGATGAAACGTTTGCATTGTTGGTAGCAATAACAAGAAAACTGTACGTTTAGATGAATGTAACATGCCAATTCAATATTTATATTACCACGGACGAAACATTTACGCCTTGGCAGAATATGTAAATAAAAGGAGGCGATGTTTTGTAAAGATTGCCAATCTCAAGTTTGGTACATGGTACGACGTACCAGGACTAAAACAATAATACGTGTCATGGGTCAGTGTCATGTCGATTAGGTGTTTTCTCACTCGACCAGGCGGGAGAAATGTAAACAGGTTGGTTGACGTATTGAGGAACAACTAAATGCACTGGTCAAATTGAGAAAAAAAGGTGGAACTTGGATTCAAGAAACGCTAGAAAGCGCTCATACAAACTAAGGACGGATGTATGGAGTTTCGTGGTTCAACCGAAGATGGAAGAAGACGGAGCATCAGTTCTGGAAGATTCTGGAAAGTCAAGCCGATTGGCCAAAACTGAGTTTTGCGAAAAGGGGGAGATTGAAGATTTCGGTTAGAAGAAGGATTGAGAGCAGTTTTTGAGGCAGTCAGTTCGGACAGAGGGACCATGCAGTCTGAGTTTGGAGTTTTGTGAGATCACTCGGAGCTACTGGGACATTCGATTCATGACTGGTGTATATGACTGTGATTCGGGACACGCGGTCCACGCTGATCTTGAAGGCTAAGTAACTTGTATGAGATTTGAGTGATTTGTTAGATCCTCGAAACTCGGTCGAGAAGTAAAGTTTGTTTCGAACACTCGGTTCGAATACTGTAAGTAAGAATATCATTTGCTGTAGAGAGACGGTTTACAGTCTCTAGTAGTTGACGAACAAGTTGTTCGTAATTCCTGGATGTGATAGACACTTTAGTATAGCTAAGTATTGTTGTGACACATTGATGTTTAGACTGAACTGCGGAGGCCAACACTCCACAGATTAATTGTACATATGAACATTGAATCGTATATTCAATAACACATATACCTATGATACGAAGTGTCTGTATGTTTCATTGAATTGAAATAGATAACCACAGGAACGAAACTGGTCACAGCACTAGAGTTGCCAGAGAGTTTGGCATTCAAAAGACTCAACCACAAGGCTTGAACTTCTAACATCTATTGTGACTCTATCACGTCGATAGTGACTCCGTCACACTACTGTGACGCTGCATACTTTTCAGTATCTGTCACACTAAGGAAAAAATACCAAGAGGAGCGAGGAGGAATTATCTAGCATATTGGAATAATACATTCCAAAAAAACTACAGGAAGAACTTGCTCGGTAAGTAATATGGCATAGACGCAAATATCTCAACAGACCCACATCGCACTACAAAAAAACCAAAGCGGAGTTCACTAAGGAAAAGATAGAAAAACAGAGAAGAAGCTGTAGGTTTAAAAACCTAAACTTAAATTTTGAAAAGGAAGGGAGAAAATTGTGGAAACTAACCAAACAAATAAATGATACTAGTAACGCTCAGCGACAATTACACTGAAATATTCAGATAAACTATACACTGGCAAACAAGCAGCAGACATGTTTGCAGAATCCTATAGAAAAGAAAGTTACAGTACCATCAATGCATGCAGACAATGAAATATTCAAGAAATAAACAGTAATAAGAACAACACAAACTGTCCTGATGCTATTTCCGACCAATTCACATTAGAAGAGCTCAAAGTGTCTATAAGTAAATTAAAGAATAGAAAAATCACTAGAGCTTGACCTATCACCAATGAAATGCTGAAGAACAAAGGACATACAGAATGTATAAATTACTACAGATATACATTTACAGTTGGGCTACAGGCAATATACCACAATTGTTTAGAGTAACCCTCTTGTGTCCTATCATAAAGAAAGGAAAGGAACAACATACCTACAGACAGCTACAAATCAATAAGCTTAACTAGTTGTGTCTCCAAGACAATGGTCAACAGAAGATTTAAATGGTACCTAGAATCAGAGAAGATATTGGTGCCAGAACAATCTAGATTTATAGAGTGGAACAGCACAGAAGATCGAATAACATGCTTGTCCCACATCATTGAAGATACATTTCAAGAAAAGAAGAAAGTTTTCGCCCTAGCTGTGCCAAGATCTGGAAAAATGAACTGATAGTAAAGCTGTAAACAAATGGAATCAGTGGTAACATGAATAAGTGGAAGATCCTCCTTACACAGTCGAAAAGCAAGAGTTACTATGGAAGATTGCAACTACAAATAAGTTTTCCTAAAACACAGAGTTCGTCAAGACTCAGTACTGTTTCCAACTCTGTCTCTTGTGTTCATAAAAGATCCAACCTGAAAATTAGAAACAAGGTGCAATAGCTGCCATTTATGCTAATAACTTGATGGTGTGTAGAAGAACATCTACGGATCGCCAACAGGAAAATAAAAAAGGCTGCAAAACACTTAAATATGCATACATAGTAAAATAAATAAAGTAACCCATAGCATTTATTAATGCTGTTAGGGGTGTGAGATGTTACCGATCTCACATTTCAGCTGCTCTGCAAATAAGGGCGGTAGCCATCTCCTCTCCCTCGCAGTCTTTACTTCCCGAATTAATCCGGTACCCATTTAAGGCTGGGTCGACCCGGGAGCCTTTGCGATCTGAAAAACATTTCCTCCTCAACTGGGGAATGAACCCAGGACTACTCATATGCGAAGCCAGTGCGATAACCACTGCGCTAACGCGGCTCCCTAAGATACATAAGAACGCGGCATACATAAGATATGTAAGATCCATATTAGACTATAATCTCCCCTTGCAAGCCACATCATCAAAAAAGCTCTTACACACTTGAACAGAGTAGGAAGTCAGACTCTCCGCTGCATTTGTGGAGAGATTAGATCAGCACCAACAGTGGGCTGTGAAATATTTGCAAACATAGAGCTACTAGACATTAGAGGAGAAAGGGCAACTGTAGAAGCTGTGGAAAAATACAACCGACTCCCACAAAACCATCAAAACAAAGACGTAGTCTGCAAATTGGCACACAGAACAATACTAAAACAAAAATCACCAGTACAGCTAGCAGAATAACTAAACAAGAAACATCACCTTCCTGAAGATAAAGAGGAATCTGGACGAGTATGAAATATCCCACCAAATGCATCGCTCATACTTCCCCAAACAAACACTACACTAATTGACAAGTTAGTAACCAAGGCAACAAACTAAAACACCTTTAAGTAAACTGCACTAGAGACTCGACTCCTACCCCAAGGACTGGATCCAAGCATACACAGATGGGTCAGCCTTTAAAGCTACAATCAATACAGAATATAGTTATCTCATAGTCCTCCCTGACAAAACATCAATATAATTATCTGCTCCATGTGGAGAGTTCTGTAGCAACTAATATGCAGAGGTGAAAGCAACATCAGAAACACTCTCAAACATCACCACCAAATACAAAAATGATGCAACACGTACAAAAAAGTAGTAATATTCACATACTATTGATCACATGTCTGCTCTACAAGCCCTTGCAAATTATAATCCAACAGCAGAGAAAACTATAAGGAACATACTTCAATCTACAAACATACTTAGTATCAATCCTATAGTATCAATACTACACTACAGTGGATACCAGGCCACACGTGTATCCGCGGGAATTAAAGTGATGATAAACTGACAAAACGGGAGCAAGTATGCTCCAACCAGGAATTTTCACCAACCTTAGAACAACTAAACACATTATCCGCAACAACTGTAAACAACAATGGATGGGCCGCTGGGTCACTGGCTCAAAAGGAAGAGGGCTATATTCAGATATGTCTCAACCAAATCCACACGACATCATAAATAGACTACACCGCAAAGATCAAATCACAATAATTAGTCTGCGAACAACATATGTACACATTAACAAACAACTACAAAGAATTACATAAGATCATTCACCATATTGCAACCAATGCAACAGACAAGAGGAGGTAACAGTAAAACACCACCTTATTGAATTACCTGCACTTCAATACCTACGAAAACAACTGTTACCACCAAAATTTCTTAACGCTGACGATATTTGAACCAGGTATGTTCTAGAGGCACAGAATCACCTTGAAATTTAAGTAAACAGGTTTTCCGTACTTGACCAACCACTTCCCCCCCAAAAATATGTGATCTTGTCAAGACTTTCAACCTGTGTAATCAAGTCACTGAGAACGGACCAATTGAGGCAAGTACTATTACGATTTAAGAATTTTTCTACTCAAGAGTTAAAAAGGTAAAGGTAAAGGTAGGTCCCATGGCATCTGCCGTCGGGGATGAAGATAACTCTTCATGTACTAAGCCGCAGCAACTATTAGATGGGGTGGCCAGTTCCCTTCCTTGCTGTTTTTTTACCTTCCCTAACTCATGCGTCAGGTACTTATTTACAGCTGAGTCGACTGGATGAGTGGTCGTGTCAAGTGAGAAATCACAACCCGGATATTTTCTAATCAAGAGTTCTCAACTCATGAGTTAAGAATGTTTTAATTTATCCTCATTCTACCTACTTGATATCACCACAAAACACCTACATCACTAACATTCTTTATAAAGACAAAACACAGCTGAAGAAGACATGCACCTACCACTTGGCACATGGAAGAAAGAGTGAAAGCTCGCAACCCCCGGGAATCGGATAAGTAAGTATATATGACTTTATATGCTTATGTACGCATGTATATATATATATATATATATATATATATATATATATATATATATATATATATATATATATATATATATATATATATATATATATATATATATATATATATATATATATATATATAAAAGTGTATTCGTGGACTTGTTTGTCTGTATGTTTGTTGAAGGGTATCAACAAGTGTTGGTTACGTGTGGAAGGGGATGTGGATGACAACAGTGGATGTTAATCCGGCACCGTGTATATACATGAAAGTGCTTATGTCCACCTGCCATCCCAATGATGATACACAACTGCAGCTGAAATGGCAGGTTTGATGAAGATGATATGTTTTAAGAAGATGTTCACTTGTCCTCTAGACTTCTATTGTCGAACGTAATTTAAAAATCCGATAATTTAATATTATAAATGGGAAGCACCCAGGAGGTACAGAAATATCAGAAGACAGTAGACAGGATTTGAACCAGGTCCAATTAGCCAGCATCCATTCGCCTAATACTTGAGTCAACACGTTCTTTTTCAGACATTTTATGCAATATAAGACTTACTGAATAATGGAAAATCCAACTTTCTTAGTGACTCATTTGACACTTCCTATGATTTTCATTTAGTAACTATGATTAAAATTTTTGTTACATCCAATGAACAGCAATGGAATAATCAAATGAGCAACTTTAATAGGGTGAATTTCCCATTAGCCAATAGGGCTTTTTACTATGGACTCCCATGATTGAGCCCACCCCAGATTCATTTTAATATTATTTATTCATAATACATTATTTGACATTATAAAGTGATGTCGCGAAACAGAACATTTTGAATTCATTTTCTAAATTATAAATGATGCTTGTTTTAAACTTGCTTGCATTGATTTCATCTTCTAGTTTCTAGTGGTGTGTATTTAAGACTCATAAAACTTGCATATATTTCCAGGCACGTTTTGCTTTGCTTTTGTTCAAATCATGTTTTCTGCATGGTCTATCGCCAGTTTGAGCGCACACACCCAGTGCGAAAGTGATAATGTTAACCCATCGATGAACCATCGCCGAAGATGGCAGATAAGGGCGACTAGTAATTGAAAATGAGCAGGGCCAATATCGCGGGAGATCACCCCTGGATTTCGTGTACAAACTCAAAATTCCCGATGCTCAGCCCCAAAACGTGCGTTCCATTAGCTCTACAACTCCCAGACAGACGCCCACCGTTTCGCCGCTCAAATGCCATGTTTACACGGCCCCCGGCCACATCTGGCGAAAACCGCGGTGCGCTTACTTTCGTCAACGCATGCGCAGTCCCATAAGCGACTTGTCCAAACAGCACATGATTATCGCGAGATGATGTCCCTCATTTCCCAAACGTGTCTCCGCCTTCGACTTCTGTCCCTAAGATGCCACCAAAAACAAGCAATCGGCGATTGCCTTTGCCATATGGAGCCCGGGAAAGTAATTTTTGCTGGATCAGACCGACTAATTCTAAGGGCGTTTAAGGCTAATAGCGGTCGTGAGTCAAAAGACGACAAGAAGGGAAGAGCTTTTCATTACCAGAAGATGGATGTGTGCAGTCTCTGTCCAGGTTTGAGGACATACGGAGATGGACTTCACGTAATCCAAGTCTGGTCTGAATTCCAAAAATATCAATATGATTTGATTTGAACAGATGGCTGGTAAAATGTAGGAATAAAAACAATTAACAACCACATATATACTGCAGAGAGAAGACAGTATACGATGCTTGTAGAAGCAAGTCTTTGTTACAGTTGTCACCTTTATCTTCAATCTCAATCTTAGTTCGTTTTCTTCTTCTTCTTCAGCGTTCATTCTCAAACTCCTGCTGGATCTCTCCTGTAGCAGTACTACTAAATCTCCAGCAGGATGCAGTCCAGAGAATGGAAATGCGTTGTGTCACCGTTTTATTTGCGCCAATGGCCCGACACATTCGTCTTCGGCGGAATTCGTTTTCAATTTTAGCCAATTAGCGGGATGTACAGCTAGAAACATAATAAGCTGCGTCGTGTTTACTAATTAACTGCGATGTCTCCGTCTTTCAGACTCAAACACTATTTATTCTTTCCTTTCGGATCACTTTGACCCTATTTGGGATGGGACAGCCAACTTCGACACAATAACACCCATAGTTGCCTCTTACGCCGAACATTAAAGGTCGTAGCTTTACTGTTCTTGTCTATCTTTCCGTATCTCGATAACAAACTAATGAAGTTGTGCTGTGATAGCAAACATCGCACACTCACAAGTGACGCTGCGCATATCTCTACCATTGTGTGTATGCACAAGGCTCGATCTCCTAGTTTGTGCATATCTCTACCATTGTGTGTGTACACAAGATATATCCACTAGTTTGTACATATCTCTACCAGTGTGTGTATGCACAAGATATATCCACTAGTTTGTACATATCTCTACCAGTGTGTGTAGAAGGCACAAGGCACGATCTCCTAGTTTGTGCATATCTCTACCAGTGTGTGTGTGTACAGGGCACGATCCACGAGTTTGTACATATCTCTACCATTGTATGTATGTACAGGGCACGATCCACTAGTTTGTACATATCTCTACCATTGTGTGTAGAAGGCACAAGGCACGATCTCCTAGTTTGTGCATATCTCTACCAGTGTGTGTGTGTACAGGGCACGATCCACGAGTTTGTACATACCTCTACCATTGTATGTATGTACAGGGCAGGATCCACTAGTTTGTACATATCTCTACCATTGTGTGTATGTACAGGGCACGATCCACGAGTTTGTTGTAAACAGTGTTTCATCTATACTGTCTAAAAATGTTAGTGCTTCCACATTCACTGTTTGTTTCATGTGTTCTCTCTCATTATTTGTTCCTCTATATTTGTTCACTATTTGTGTTTTTCTACACTAGCCGTTATTTATAACAATTATGTTATACTTCAAATGAAAACCTTAAAAAGTGTGATAGAAATTTGAATAACAATGCCTTTGTCTTGTAATATGTAAATATTGTAAAGGTTAACAAGAATGTCCTACACACACACACCATCTTGGAGCTGATGAACAACATGATGTCATTTTCTTCTTCAGCGTTCATTCTCAAACTCCTGCCGGATCTCTATTGCAGTAGGACAATGGCCCTATTAGATTTCCAGCAGGATATAGTCCAGAGAATGGAAATGCGTTGTGTCGCCGTTTTATTTGCGCCAATGGCCCGACACATCCGTCTTCGGCGGGATGTCATTTGAAATAACAGTTTATAAATATGCCGCCGCACTATTTCTATACACCAAAAAGGAGCAATGTTTTTATTCGTTATTTAGAATGCTTGTCAATCTTGTTATTGCAGAAATGGAATAGAAAGTATCAGAATGGTGACACTCATGCAGGTTTTGAGCATGTGCTACAAGTTTTGAAACTTTTGACTGCACTCATATACTAGCTGGAAATGTATCTATGTCTCTCTCACGCTAGCTATGTATTCCCATGTCTCTCTCACACTAGCTATGTATTCCCATGTCTCTCTCACACTAGCTATGTATTCCCATGTCTCTCTCACACTAGCTATGTATTCCCATGTCTCTCTCACATACCATCTCTCATTATTCTTTATCAATGTCTCCCTCACATGACCTGTCTCATTTATCTATATATCCATATTTTTCAACTACGTGACAATTGTTAATGTCTCCCTAATTCTCCATCATATGACATCTGTTCGCATATTTTTTCCATCACGTGACATCTGTTAATGTATCTGTAATTCTCCTTCACATGACATCTCAGACTCCATATTTTCTCATCACATGATATCTGCTAATGTCTCCCTAATTCTCCTTCACATGACATCTCAGACTCCATATTTTCTCATCACATGATATCTGCTAATGTCTCCCTAATTCACCATTTTATGACATTTCAATCTCCATATATGTTTCCTTTACATGATATCTGTTAATGTCTCCCTAATTCTCAATCACATGACATCTCAGTCTCATATTTCTCCCTCATTTGACCTCACTTACTATGCCTCCTTATTATTCCTCACATGATATTTATCACTATTTCGCCCTCACATGACCTTTCTCACTATCCATTTGTCCTCCAACTTCTCCATCACATGACATACCTTACTATCAATATCTCGCGATGTTTTCATCACATTCCTTCTCTCTATCTCTCTCTCTCTCTCTCTCTCTCTCTCTCAACCTTTCTTCATTAATCTATATTTATCAAATATTTATACTGCATCAGCTGTCGATTCATATTGCTAAATAGACTCCCTCCCTCGTCCTTTCTTTCATTCATTGGTGTCACTATCGAAGTTGTCATTCAAATATATTTGCTACTCTGACAGAGAATATATATTTGTACAATTCCCGCAGTTTTCCTCCAGTCATTCAGAACCATCTTCGATGGCCTGCCAGAAGCTATTAAAGAGCATGAGATTGAATCAGAGTTGTGCTTCAATAGGTTTGGTCGCATGTGTGTCTAACCTATTGCTTCAAAAGAAATAATAACTGCCTTGTTAATTGCCTTTATTAAGAAAAAAATGAACACAAGAATAGAAATTGGCCTTGCCGTGGGAAAGCCATGCCACGAAACATCCTCGCGTCATCTTCTCCACTCCTGGCTATTGAAAAACTAGTAAATGTGCAATTAAGAACAATAGTCCTGTCTGCCACAGGACGAGGAGCTGAATGAGCAAAACTTTGTTTGGGTGATCGGCGAGGGACACCATACAATTTTACGCGGGTCTCCACAATGCTGCCATACGCTTTACGCATTTCAATTTTCATTCTGCAACCGCGCAATTACTAACTTTTGTAGTGACGCCATATTGTTTATGTTAAAAAAGATTAACTGCTTTTTTATGTGTGTATGTGTGTATACACACGCTTATAGCTACACATTGTATCTAGAAGTCTGTGGTATATACGTATATACATATGTACGATCTAGGTATGCATATATAAGTATGCATATTCGTAAATGTATGTATGTATGTGCCGTTCTAGACAGACAATACTTTTAGTTTTGAGATATGACCATAACTCGATGCCGTCTTTTACTCGTAGTGCACACATTTAAAAAATAATTAAGACCTTTTGGTCTAAGTGTCAATTTGTGATTTCTTTTTAATGTGTGCTTTCAATGATATGAAAAACTTCATTACCCAGAGTATTTAGTTTTCACCTGTCGGATCATAGTTTTGTGGCAGTTTTTTCTATTATCCTGAGACAGATAATGTAATGTATACATTTTTGTAATAGAGAAACAAAGAGATTAATAAACTGATATCTGAAAACGCCGAGCATGATCAAGTTGCTGCCTTCAGAGACTGATTTGTTTATCTTATATTTAAATTCGGATCCGGTTGTCTGGCCCAACTATTCTCAGTAGGATCCATATTTGGTGAGAAAACAGGTCTTTACCAATGTCTGAACGTACAAAACATGATCCATTAGTGAGAAAACAGGATTCTACCAATGTCTGAACGTACAAAACATGATCCATTAGTGAGAAAACAGGTCTCTACCAATGAGTGTATGTACAAGGCATGAGACACTAGTTTGACCGTCCGTGTTTTGCCCGACCCCGAAGTGGAGCAAATAATAGCAACACTGTTACTTGTCGTGTGTGTTTATAAGATAAGAAAAAATACCAAGGAACTACATTATTATATCAAATTCTTAGGGAAATGTTTCAATTTCATAAATAAAATTCAAACAACTAAGTTTAATTGCAAAATGAGCATATGAAATAATTGGTAAAATGAGCAATTGGTATATGAATATATAGTTGATGTTATTTCATATGCTCATTTTGCCAATTATTTCATATGCTCATTTTATATATATATATAGAGTATAATTTAGAAATGATGAATGGTATCATAAGAAAACCCCTAAAAAATCATTAAGGTTTGTGTAAATACACCCACACCACCATATAAACTTTACACCACCACACCATATACACGTATGTATATGGTTTAGTGATCAATGCTTTCAGTAGGTATGTACTTGTTTCAGGACAAATATATTTATACGTAAATGAAGCATATTTTTCGGATAATATTTGAAAATATGATATTTTTCGGGGTGAAAGCTGTCTGCTATAGGAGCAGGAGTTTACTTGATATTTTTAACACTAATATCGATAGCTTAAAAACACTTCTGTGGGCGTCTGTGACTATGTCGATAGCGATACATACAGTTGCAAACATGTCAAGTATCCATGAATGTGATTAACGTTTAGGTTAATGTCCGATATATAGAATGGGAACCAGTTCTTTCGTACGGCTGGTCTACTATCGATATGGCTACGGACGTCCAACGTTCAGTGAAAGTAATAACAACACTGGTCGTATTAGTTACCACGTCGAGATCGGAAGTGTCGGGACACATTGGCACAAACAAAAAGGTTGCATAGGGCAATTCTGTACCCTGTACTGCTGAAAATCTAGTGAGACTGTTGTCCTGCTACAAGAGAGATTCAGTGGGAGTTTGAGAACAAAACAAAAATTTCACTTCTACAAGGTTTTTTTGTGTGTGCAAAGAACAATTGGTACTATGATCGCAGTCCAACCCCCGTTTCGGCAATTAGTGCCTACCTGTGTGATTATTTCCCTTGCCTGTGTTTATCAGTTTATGTTTATCATTTTACTAATTTAAATATAATTATATTTAATCAGTTATGTAAAACATAACTAACCCTAATCCTAAAAAATGAATATTTCAATTAATTATTGATTATTTATTGATATATTATTTAGATTATTTAACCACAATATACGTAGGTATGGTACTAATGGGGAAACAAGAACGAAAACGGGGCTTGGAATGCAATGCTATCATTGGTACCGACCAATGAATCAAGATTGTTATTAAAACAATAATGAATACACATCAATAACGCTTCGATACATCACACTTTTAAACAGTACATTATCCATTCTTAAATGTCTTTTGTCCAACGGCGTCTTGGTCGGCCTTTGCCCCTGTTGCCTTCTATCATCCCCTCCTTTAACACTCTCTCCATGCCGTTGTGTCTCTTAATATGACCGAAAAAGCTAGCTTTTTCTTTAAAACCTGTGTTTTACGTAAGTCCCCTTGTTGTTACGTTTCACGCAGTTACCTTGTATTGATTGTCATATTTATGATATGTAAAGTATATGGGTGCATGTGTATTTATGATATGTAAACTATATGGGTGCATGTGTATTTATGATAGATAAAGTATATGGGTGCATGTGTATTTATGATAGATAAAGTATATGGGTGCATGTGTATTTATGATATGTAAACTATATGGGTGCATGTGTATTTATGATAAGTAAAGTATATGGGTGAATGTGTATTTATTATAAGTAAAATATATGGATGCATATGTTCTAAACATACGGGTGCGTGTATATATATGATTATGAGTGTACGTAAGAACTTAATACTTAATGTAGGGAAAATTCTATATATGTATATAAACATTGAAGTCGTTTTATAATTTACATTAATTTAATTTAACAACAACAACAACAACAACAAAAAGAATAATTTAAAAAATAAAACAAATTGGAAAAACAAAATTCCTCCACAGATACTACGAGACCATCCAAACCATATGATGCCAAGCAACAAAAGATCCGCAACCATCCATTTCCAGGAGGAGAACGAAGACCACAAGCTCAAGACCAAAATCACCAATTACACAATCAAACAGTCCTTCTCAGGGCTACATCCTAATCCTCCAATATATTTTGTCCTTATAAGGAAACGCAGACCAGACCCCACATCAAACCACAAGTCCCTAACAGGACAACCCATGCCATTAGGCCACAGTATAAGCCCTGATGTAACCACAGAAAAACCATTCCAAGGTCGAAAAAGGAGTGTCTTCCTCCAGGAAGACAAACCCACCAACTAACAAACACAAATAAACGTATATCGGTTTAAACCTACGAATGATTGCCAATTCACCCCATGTTTGAGAATGAACGCTACAAACTGCGTGCCTAACAAAGAGAATCATACAATGTTTATACTGAAATAATTATATGCAATCGTCACTGCGCAGACAAAAACAATTATTTTCTTTATTATTTGGACGAAATTCAATAATGTTTGTTTTGTCTAACATCAATGTACTTTTAGAGATCAGCCATAACACATGTATTACTGTATAGACATGTTTATTAGTATATCACAGAAAAAACAACCAAGTTTACTAGAGTTTACGTTCGATCGATGAATGAAGTTTATGTGATAACATTAAAAATACCACAACGAAAAAAAATCACATGAACAATCCAATATAAACTAAAATAAGCAAACCAATATTTCAAAACTTTGAAGAATTAAAAAAGATAAATAGAAAAAAAAAACAAGTAACCCCCAGCTAATTAGCAACTTCTAATGTAATCACTTGTTGGGCAGAAATATTTCATTCTATTTTAAGTATAGATCCACACTTCATGACCTGGCATTTTTCATGTCGGCATTCCTTTCATGACATTTCGCGATTCATGCAACAGAAGCAGCGGTAGTGTAGTAGTAGTCAAATCATGCTTGTATCGGCCAGAAATTCGCGTTCATTCGACACCCGTGGTTTGCGCAAAATTTAAAAAAAAAATAAAGACTCCATAGTTGATTATACAATCTGGTGAAATTATTACTATGACTTATGTCTTTTGGTACATCGAGGAATCGCTATATAGTATATGCACTGACGTCACATATGAGTGGTCCTAGGTTCATTCTCCAGAGGCAGAAATGTTTTTCAGACCGCAACGCCTCCCTGATCGACCCAGCCTTAATTGGGTACCGGTTTAATCCGGGAAGTAAAGACTGCGAGGGATAGGAGATGGCTACGCATACATTCAGAATATAGTATTGTTCCTCAAAGACATTTTAAAAACACGCACTCTCAAAAACCCATTTTGGGTAGGAAAAGACACATATGGTAAGAACGATTAATCATGGAGAGAACAATTCCATGAAAGAGAAACATAGACAGAAATAAACCAACATGAAAATTGGTTAAATATCAGTTTTAAAGTGAACTTCTTATTTGGTGTTCGTTCTCAAACTCCTCCATAGCTGTATGTAGTTCTTCTAATATATCTTCCAAATATCATTGAATTATCTAGAGAAACGACATTAATAATACAATCGATACCACATCACAGTGGCATCACTTGTAACGAAGAAGCAGCGAATTGGCAAGAAGGGAGGTAACCGCCTTCAGACCCGGATAAATCAAAGCGTCAGGGAAGTAAAATCTCTGCTAAAATATTATTTGCGACTTTATTGGAGAGAACTAAACGGAAAATATAGCATGGATCAAGATAACATTAACAAACCGAATAGAAATAGCACGGATCGAGATAACATTCAGAAATCGAATAGAAATAGCATGGATTAAGATAACATTCACAAATCGAATAGAAATAAACAAGTCACAATATTTGGAGTGAGAATGGGACATTGCAGTCTAAATCCACATTTACACCAAATCTGTATCAACGAATCTGCGACTTGCATCTGCGAAGCAGCAGCACAGACAACAGAGCACATAATACATGATTGTTCCAGGTTCGTTGTTCAGAGAATGGCAATCTATTCCTCGGTAGCTTTTCTGCAAAACAAATTATAGGGAATCCAAGATGACCTAAGACAAACCGCTCTATACATGACCAATATTGGATTGGATGTTGAACAACTGATTGCAGAAGAAGAAGAGGCTCATACAACACTGCGTATGTGCATAGACGCTCACTCAGGCAAATACAGAATAGAAACACCTATTTCACAATAGACAACTATGAACCAGGTTTATAGATGACCTGTACAACAACTTCTTGGGAAAATCCTTGCAAAATACCTGCACATGTTACACAGAAAGAGCAGTACAGCTTTTCAAAAGTACTAGGCACGTAACAACGTCATCTACGAATTGACAGACGTCACAGGTTAACCGACAGTTGAGGCCTGCATACCTGGAAAATATACACTTGAATGAATGATCGCTGTTAAGGCATACTCTATAGAAATGGTGTCTTCCGTTCCCAGAACAATAGATCAGGTATGTGTCAACAGAATTGCACAAATTTATTGTAAAGGGAATACAAAAAACTGCTGTATAAATCTCCATTCTCTAGGAGAAGTTAAATATTCAGGCCGTATTTCGACAATATTGAGGGTGATTTGTGCCTGGTCGTGTCGTTTGTTATCTCTGAGGGTTACGTGGGCCTCAGCTGCGCTGACGTGACGAGGCGTGGCGAGTGACAGTTGCCGTGACGGCGCACACAATGTCAAATCTTGTTAAAGAACTACCCAAAAATAAGGGGAATAGCCACTGGCTGAGCATCATTTCGAACGTAAGAAACATGCCAAAGAACAATAAGGTTAACAATTTGAAAATATTAAATGACGAATGCATTATATAAATCACAATTGAACATTTTGTTGTTGGAAATATTCTGCTCTCAAGACGTGGTCCAATTCGAATAAGACACATGTGCCGAATGCTGAAATGATAATAGGGCCCAATCAACATCTTTTTATGCTATGAATGGTTAAATTTTAAAGAACTGTGCTTTTTATTTCTGTATGTTTCCGGCACTCTGTTTCTGATTTCCCCATTCATGTTTTATCAGCATATTTAAGGATGCAAGGAAAGCAGTTTCAGTTCTTTCAATCTGACTCTTCCTCTTAAATAGCGGTTCTCAGCGTAAACTATACAGCCTCATAGAGAAAGGGTGAGTGAAAGCGACTTGTTGAGATTCACGATGGAATAATGGAGAATTTGGGGACATAAGACTCGTTTTATTTTTGAGACAAGAAGGTACATATGTCAAATTATTTTTTAAAAATATAAAATAAATGAAGTGGAAACATGACTTTTACGAGCAAACATACTTCAACTAAAAAATAAAGATCTTCCAACATATCTGAAGACCTTTTTATATTTTTAGGATCTTAGGAACATGATAACCTCTGAGATTGGGTCACGGAAAATAATTTAACATGAGTGTGGGCCACGGATCATAATGTCACCTGAGAGTGGGCACCTGAGTATAATTTCACATGCGAGTGCGTCACGGAAAATAGGCTCACATGAGAGTGAGCCACGGAACATAATTTCACTGGAGAGTGATCCACGGAAAATAATTTCACCCGAGAGTGGCCAGCGGAATATAATTTCCCATGATAGTTGGCTACACAACATAATCTCACCTGAGAGAGGGCCACTGATCATAATTTCAAATAGGAAAGGACCGCAAGAACATAATTTCACACTGTGAGCATTGTAAAGAATAGTTTCACCTGAGAGTGGGCCTCAGAAAATAATTTCATTTGAGAGTGGACCACGGAGATAAGAGTGGACCACATAACATCATTTTACCTGAGAGTGGAACACAAACAAAATTTCATTCGAGAGTGGACAACGGACGAAAAATAGGCTGAAAACTACTGGTTTAGAAGAGTGATGTTTTTTTATGTGTCACAAAACTAAGTATGTTGTCTTCCCGTGAGAGTAACTAGTTGGGGATTCATAATGAACAGGTATGTCATGCCATCTAGAGTATATGATCACAAGTGGTGCCGAATGATAGGACAAACTGGTACTTAATTTTTGTTTTTTTTAAACACCAGCTGGATGTTGCAAATCAAGAAAACCTGCTCCGAGATTTTACAATCTATGACCTCTCGAGAAGTGATTAGTCTAATTGAGCTTAGGAATGCATTTGATTTCACTTTAGAATTAACGCATGGCTGGCTCACACTGAACCATGGCGTTTTCACAAACGATTCATAAACTGACATTTGAACACTTTATAGTTGGCAGATCTTATCAATTTTAGATAAAATTATGTCGCTTTATTGAGCATCATTATCATGTGCTGTCTCCTCATGGAAGACTAACTTCAACCTCCTCTGTTGCCTGTGTTGATGTTACAATCTAATATACTATATCTTCGCCATCTCATGATTTCCTCCTATTTTTATCTATGTCTACCACTTGCTTGCCACCCCTTAACTTTACTTTCAAGGACGGTCTTCAACAAGGTGTCATTTCCTTGTATGTGCCCAAAATATTTTATATGTAGGCTTTTTATTTTCTGCACTAATCATATTTCCATACGCAGTATTGTCATAGCTTTTTTTCGTATTCTTCTCTTTCCATAAAGTTCTTCCTATTCTTCTATATATCCAAATCGCAAAAGCATCAATTCTGTTCTCTATATGTTTGTAAATTATCAATTTTTCTAAGCCGTACATTAATATATTGTAGATGTGACATATACAAATTTTCATATTTTGTTTGTGATTTATTTGGGCGTTTGTAGTTTTCTGACGTCATTGAACGTACTTTTAAGGAGCGCGGCCACAGAGTTCATCAGAAAGTGCGAAACTCTAATATGAAAATTCAGCGCACACATTTTGGTTCTAAGTAAATAAATTTATATATTTACTATCTCTCGCACTGTGCCTCGAAGCAGTTGCAGCTTTTTAATACCGACAAATATGAAAGGGACTTCAGTACTTGCGCACTACGCGTTTCCTATATGGCTAGCATACACTATCCTGCATGATTTATCAGGAAATCTCTCTATTATGTCTCCCACATGGAATCACATGAAATGTTTTCATTTTACCTTGTTTGCTGTCTACTGATGTGCCAGTATTCTCCCACTACTTGATATTACAAAAATGCATGGTTTCTGAGTTGGAAAAGATTGTGGCAATGCAGATAGATGAGATTCATTTGAAGTCAGCTAAAACTTGTTCAGGGAGTCCGTTGCTTTTTGGAGCTAACAACTTAATGCAGCCAGAAGCAACAATTCACGTCTTTATGACGTTCTGTATTTGGAAATTACCATGAAATAGAACTAGTGCATATGAAATAACAATTAAATAGAACTAATGTCTATGAAATTCCATGAAATAGTAGAACTAATGCCTATGAAGTTACCATGAAAAAGTAGAACAAGTGTATATGAAATTATCATGAAATAGTAGAAAAAGTTCATGTGAAATTACCATGAAATAGTAGAACTAGTGCATATGAAATTTCAATGGAATAGAACTAGTGCCAATAACATTACTATGAATTAGAACTAGTGCCTATGAAATTATGCTGAAATAGTAGAACTAGTGCCTATGAAATTACAATGAAATAAACTGTTCAATAAAAAAGAAAGCAACATTATTGTAGTGCTTATTGACACCAAATTTCAAACGTATTTCAAATCTTAAAAGAGATACCCGGTGGGAGTTTGAGAGCGAGCAAAACTAAAATGTAAACTACATTTGTAGGCACGAATACCAGTAGAGTCTTTGCTAATCGAACCATTAATTTTATGTTTGTCATGTGTGTCACTTATGTCGTGTGTGTCATGTGTGTGTCATGTGTGTCACTTATGTCGTGTGTGTGTCATGTGTGTGTCATATTCTTTCTAGGAATGTATTCTTTCCTATGAATCTCCTGAAATCCCCACGGTCTCTGGCAAGTTGTCACGCTTACTCTAGCGACTTGTGCATTCATTCCTGAATACCTCTTGTCCAGCGACGTCTAGGTCGACCTGAGCCTCTGCTGATTTTCTATCACCACCACCAAAAACACTCTTTCCATACCCTCATATCAGAAAAAAATAATTTTTCTTCCTAATGTGGTGTTTAAAAGCCAGCCTTCTTGAACGTTTTTCCTTCCCACGTCTTGGTTGGTCGTTCATCAAATGACGAGATATTTCATCAAAAAGGAGCAGTAAAACCTTCGAGACGCTTGGTGTGCCAGAGTTGGGTAGGTACATCTCAACAAGAAGAAGAACCCTTCACAAGCTGGGGGTATCGCAGTAAATAGTGAGAACCCTTCACCGACAGCGGGATATTGACGGTGTGATATGCCATGATACGTTGCGTGGCCAGCGCATATGGCTCAACGCCCTGATATAACCGACATGGACACCAGTCCTAGGTTGAAAGGGGCGGGCCTCGACCATATGACAAAACCATTAGTAAACAAATAAACATATGGATCATGTGAAAATATTGTCACTACCTGCCTCATGGGTAAAATAGCCATTACAGATGGTGTAGACGTTCAAATGCAAAGACAGACTGGCGATTCAATAAGCATTGTTCTTCGGACCCAGTCGTGACACTAAGATACCAGGTAGACATCCAGACAAATAATGAGTGTGCAAACATGTTTTTTAATAATTTAATAATTTTGCAATTTAATAATTTATCACACCTCTGTGTATAATAAAAAAAAAAGGGCGCTGGTGAGAACAGATGGGAGTATGTGAGATGTATGAAGTATTTTGATTGGTCGGAAGTTTTTGCGAAGTTGGAGAGAACTTGACATAATAGGAACCGACAGTTTCAAAGAGATGAACAGACATCATTACTCCCAGCATCATCATCATTATTACCTTAACCCGTACCATTATCATCATCATCATCATTACTATCATCATCACTATCTCCATCATCATCATCATCACCATCATCGAAACATCATTTGATTCTTGATTAGAAACTAGCTTCACAACAGGTGGGATAATAACATAAGTGCTCCATTTTCCGTTCAAGCAGCCATCCCAGTGTATGTAGACTTAGGGTCCCAGTCGGGTGTTGATTATGCGATCTTCAGGTTTTTCAAAAAAGACTACTTTTCCTTCCCTCACCTCTAAACACTCCCATTTCTGACATTCTTTGTATGTATACGTTCTCATCCTCTTTAACCTCATCTTCACTTTGCAATAAATGTATGACTGCCTCAAGTCTGCTTTATCTCTTCTCAGCATAGTGCCATCTATCGCCGCATTGCCTGCCAATAAGTCGGCTCTCTCATTTTCTCTGACCCCGCCATGACCAGTATAGTATATCCATGTATTGCTCTGGACAATTGAGTGATTTAATAAATTCAAACAATTCCTTTCTGAACATCATTTTCTATCTTGCGCAGCATGCTTTGAGAGTATGTTAGTATTACGGAGTGTGTTATGTATCAATTATCAACCAATTTAGTGCTGATGTAGCTTCCTCTATCTCCATCCGCATGCTCGATGTGACAGTGGAGTATGCAGATGATTTCTCAACCAAATTCACACCGTTTCTGTAGGTAACAAAACCACAACCGCTTTTATTTGTATTTCTATTGATTGAGTCGTATATGTATTTAATTATGTCTTGTGGTTTCGAGTGTTGCTGGACGAGTTCATGCACTAACCTGGGCTCTGACACGAGACCATTTCCGACAAGCTTTATCTAGCTAAATTATTACGTTGGTCAACGATTTTTTCTCGGCGTCTACCTCCACCCATGCAATCTTTTTCTATTTCTTCTAATTCACATACTCTTCGCAGTGTATCTTCAGCGAAAACATCACTATTCTCTGCAAAGTATTTACACTGTTGGTTATGTTCTTAAAGAAACAATTTGACCCCTGAATATGAAACCTTAAAGCATTCCACATCGCTAAAAGTTGGAGTCTTATGAGTATATAAAATAACGCCCTGGAGAAACCCTTTCATTGTATATAGGAAGTAAGAGCTAATCGCTCATAATTCCTAATGACCAAAACGACGACAACAGCAAGATAAAAGGTAAAACTAATATTTACATCCCAATGTCCTTGCTCCACTTTCAGGAGTTTAAACGAAGACAAAAATATGTCAACCAGAGAATGAAACTCACTGTTCTCTTAATAGAAAGACAACATAAGGTAATGCACTTAATTTAACATTAACGTCGATATCCATATTACAATTATATGACCATCTAGTCAATGTTATTAGACGAAATCTGTTTTTGCAGAAGCAAAAATAAACAGTATACGGCAATCGTGATGGCTATCAATCATACTGTCTGCTACTCAGCTTCATAGAACTACTTTCTACACTGTTTATCCACGGCGGGAAGACGAGACAACTAACCTGTAAACATCCGCTCATTGGAAGCCTTTCTGGACCTATCGACAACACTCCGTAACACAGCCATAATCATCGTCACTGGGAGAGACAACTTCGGTTCTTTTTGTTGATTGATGACTATTGGCGATTGTTGAGTAGTCGTTCGAAGTGACGTATAATATGGCAGTGTTGTCACGTTGACAGGTGAAAAATATGTCAAAAAGGCCTCCGATACATGGATGTTCACATTTAGCTGTATCGCCATCTCTATAGTTAGTTGTGGTTTATATCACGACGGGTTTTTATTTATTTGTACACTGTTTCACAATGTGACACGCCTTGAAGTGTTGGTGATTAGAGTCATCCTGACTACTGCCACAGACATCTAAATATAACGCCACTGACTAACTACGGTGTCATAGTAACGGTTAGTTGTCAATAAACATTACTGTTTCTTTCGGTATTTCCCGTCTTGATCTGATCTGATGTCCGGTGATGTTTGAACCAATTCTCACTTGCATAACTAGAAAACAAGTTCTTCTACAGGATAGTTCTTCCCGCAGATACCATAAAGCGTCAATTAAATTGGTCCTATTTCTTCAGTGGTTTTCATTGTGAAAACGAATATCTTTGTGACACCACTTGCAGTTGGTAATACACTCTAGCGTATTCTACCCCCATCTTGGTGATGCTCTATAGCATGTGATACCCCCATCTTGGTGATGCCACGTGCATGTGGTGATACCCTATAGCCTATTATACTTCCATCTTGGTGATACCACTTGCTCTTGGTAATACCCTCTAGCGTATGATGCACCCATCATGGTTATAGCCCTTGCACCTGGCAATATCCTCTATCCTATGATACTCAAGTGACTTGAGTACACAGGCTGAAAGTCTTGACGAGACCACATCTTTTTTTTTTTTTTTTGAGGATGTGGTTGGTCAAGTACGGAAAACCTGTTTACTTGTGTTACAATGCGATTCGGTGCTGCTAGAACAGACATGGTTCAATTCCCGTGAGTTGCAAGAATTATTTTCATTTATCCTCATGCTTCCTACTTGAATTTACTTGTATAAAAATATTAGACAGTTTGACAACCTGGCACGGCAGGGAAACAACAACGATGTTGATACATAATACTATAGACATAGGTCTATAGAGAGCCATGATCGCCTACGCCACCCGGCATGGCACCTGATGATGATCATTACAAAATACAGACTGAAGTTTGTGACAAATACAGACTAAAGTTGTGAAAAAATAGAGACTGAAGTTTGTGACAAAGTACAGACTGAAGTTGTGACATAGTACAGACTGAAGTTTGTGACAAAGTACACACTGAAGTTTGTGACAAAATTCAGACTTAGATATTTATTATACAATAAAGCAGTAGCATATTCTTTTAACAATCAACACATCATTTTTTGGCTGTAGTGATTCTCTAGGCAATATCAATAAGTCCAGTAGTTTGCCATTGCTTTATGAACGGTACGGCTTCGAAACCTAGCACAGTTCCCTGGCCGTTTCAGACGTTCACTGTACCACGACGCTACAGAACCGGACACAATTATTACACAATGCAGATTTCAAATTTCTATTACAACATACCGCGATACCCATTACAAAATACAGACTGAGGTACATATTACAAAATACAGACTGAGGTGCATATTACAAAATACAGACTGAGGTACATATTACAAAATTCAGACTGAGGCACATATTACAAAATACAGACTGAGGTACATATTACAAAATTCAGACTGAGGCACATATTACAAAATACAGACTGAGGTACATATTTACATCTTACAAAATACAGACTGAGGTACATATTACAAAATACAGACTGAGGTACATATTACAAAATAAATACAGACTAGGTCATATTACAAAATACAGACTGAGGTACATATTACAAAATACAGACTGAGGTACATATTACAAAATACAGACTGAAGTACATATTACAAAATACAGACTGAGGTACATATTTGTGTGTCATGTGACGTATTCCTTCCAGAACGTTGTCTTCTCAATTAACTCTCTGAACCTTGAGAGAGCTCTGTCTTGGGCGATGTGGCTTGCATATTCTAGCGATGTATTTATGTTATCTTTAATGTCGTCAGTCCATCGTCTTCTTGGTCTGCCCTTTCTCCTCCTCCCAGGTACTCTTCCCTCCATTATTTTTCTTTCTAAACAGTTATGTCTCTTTATATGACCAAACAGGCGTAGTTTTCTATTTGTTATTGTGTTTAGTAACTAACACTCTGGAATATTCAATGTGTTTATAATATCTGAGTTTCTGATTTTATCCTTCCATGATATTCTAAGTATCTTCCTGTAGCATTTCAGCTCGAAGGTGTTGATCCTCTTTGCCGCTGTTTTACTTAGAGTCCATGTTTCACAGCCATATGTTGCAACCGAAAAAATACAAGTTCGTAACATTAGCACTTTCGTTTCTATTTTGTTGTTTTTCCATATGTTTTTCAGCCGTTTTATTTTGCAATATGCCATTGCCAATCTCTTCCTTATTTCTGCCATGCAGTCTCCTGCACCGTTGATGTTTGCTCCTAAGTATTCAAATTTATCCACACATTCTATCTCGGTATTGTCTATTCTGATTTTTGGTTGTTGTGTTGTTATATCTGTTGACATGATTTTTGTTTTCTGCGTGTTTAAATACAAATTTTGTGTTTCGCTATATTTCTTTGTGTTCTTGATTAGTTGTTCCAATCCCTATATATCATTTGAAAGAAGCACTGTGTCGCCTGCGTAGCGTAGTTCCGGGATTAAGAATCCACCTATGTTTAAAGCGTGGTAGTCAGTGTTGTGTATGTCTTCTCTCACGTTCCTCATTATACTTTCAGCGTAGATGTTGAACAGGTATGGGGAGAGTGTTCATCATTGCCTTACTGCACTCTGCACCTCAAACCACTCTGAGAGAACTTCACTGCATCCTTTTGATCTTCGTAAAGTTCCTCTATTAGATGAATCAGATGTTTTGGGAAACCCATGCTGCTCATTATCTCCCATAGTTGCTGGTTTTGGACGCAGTCGAACGCTTTTGAGTAATCTATGAAACACATGTGCAGGTCAGTTGAAAATTCCCTACACTTTTCTATGATCAGTCTCATGGTACATATTTACATATTACAAAATACAGACTGAGGTACATATTACAAAATACAGACTGAGGTACATATTACAAAATACAGACTGTAATGACTTAAAACCTTTATTACTGCATGTTTTCCTGTTAAGGGGTGCAGGGATGCTTTTTGGCTGTGGAAATAAAGGTAGCTTTGCCCTACCTGTCGCCGCAATGTGTACAAGAAGAATATTTTATTGCACCCCCGAAAGTCAAAATTCTTGTCGCAACCGACTGAGACAATGATTACAAAAAAAATACAGACTGAAATAACAGTTATAAAATACAGAATGCGAAATGTATTACAAAATACAGACTAAGATAGCACCTACAAAATACAGAATGAGATAACTATTACAAAATACAGACTGAGATATATTTTACAAAATACAGAAAGTTGAACTCTATCAAAAAATACAGACTGAGATATCTTTTTACAAAATACAGACAGTGGTTCTTATCACAAAATACAGACTGAGATATCTTTTTACAAAATACACACAGTGATTCCTATCACAAAATACAGACAGTGATTCCTATCACAAAATACAGACTGATATAGTATTGCCTAATATTAGTTTAGTTTTTAGGTCACCAACAAGATCACCAGCAACAAAAAAAAATGTTAAAACTAAAAAAAAAAAAGTTAAATTAGATTTCTCATCCACATTTTTTTGTTACAAGAAATTCTCTAAAATTGTCAGAAAGAGTTGACACATTTCCTTCAATAATAGCGTATCTTAGTTTGAAATGTAATCTGTATATTTATACTTAAAGAACCTTTATTCAGTTTCTACATTTTGTTAGTCTATAGAAAATGTATGATTCAAATCTTGAGTACTCAACTGGCACATCAAGAAAACCGGTATAGAAACGCCGGGAAGCGTATAGCGCACTTCACAGTGATTTGTTGATCTTACGGAAAATGTGTGTACCTATCTAATGGTGCTTGAGATTATTGTGAACCACGTATATGAGACATATTCTTTGCTAGATTGTTCGTTACTTATAATACAGATTATAGTTTTTGCTTAATGTGAAGGTTTTTCTTAGCAATATAAAATTAAATATGGCACCTATGATCATCATCATGTGTTGTATTTAGTATTGTATTAAAATAATGTCATGAACATCTTTTGACATCAATCATCATCATGTGTTGTATTTAGTATTGCATTCAAACAATGTCCTTAACAGCTGTTGGCATTTATGATCATTATCATGTGTTGTATTTAGTTAATTAGTCGCCGGAACATCATCATTACACTCCTTTACATGTCCATAATGTGCCTCTGATCTCCACTTGAGTGTATCCATCATTACACGATGATTGCTAGTTCTATTTCTTTGTTGGTTGACAAGAATTATTCTATAGTACTTACGTAAACACGGGTTTTTGATGTTTCACTTGAACACAACAGACGGACTATTATTAAGACTAAGGGGTTATGAGGTGAAAACACGAAAATATACAAATTACAATACACAAAACATTTTCAACGTTTCGAACCGTTATGTCTTTCTCAAGAATATAAAAAACAAACAGTAAAAATTAATGAAAACAGTAAAAACAATGTTACCACCACAGAGGTACTAGATGCTATATCATGTCCATAGTGCCACATCTTCAACGTGCATTCACTTTGTATGATGTCTTCCGCAATTTTCATCCATGATTTTTCTGTTTTTATGTAACTACCCTTCACTCGATCAATCTCAGAATGCAGAATGTTCTTTGATCGTTATCATTTAGAGGGTGTCTCGTATAACTGTATTTGTCCTGTTGCAAGATAGATTCAGCAGAAGTTTGAGAATGTACATTGAAAAATATTATACTGTATTCATATTTGGGAAATACGTATTTCTAAATTATCAAATAACTTGATACAATAGTTTCAAATAACTTGGAAAAAAAACCACAACTAAAGTGCCTAAAAATAAAACACAAAAAATAAAAAAATACAAGAAAATGGATACATGTCAGTTAGTTCAATGTTTAGTATCATACAAAATATCACAAACAGGCAATCATTAATTCATACGGACTGTCCTAAACTACATCAACAATAAAGGCGGCGTGGTCTAACACGTTTGACGGCTGCTGACAAGGGGAGGAATTGTGTTTGACAAAAGTTGACGTCAGCAATACTGTTTTTATTGAATTATAGGGGGAAATCCATAATCTGAAAAAAATATACATTTTGTTAATTTTTTTTTCTGCTAAAATATTCTTAGGAAAAAGAGTTAAGACTCCTTTCGACAGTGGGTGTTGACCATTGTTGGTAAGAAGGTGGGGTCTGGAGAAGGAAAAAAATGTTTGAAGTAATTTATGGGCAGCCACACTAGTTTTATTAGCAATAATTTGAAATTTTTTTATATATGATCACTTTAATATTTGGAGATATATGTATATCTAATATATAAACGACATTATATCACTTATAAAGTTTATATACAAATCGTCTTTTAGACTGTTTATTTAGCACTTGTGGCGCATAATCGGATGGTTAGAACGTTGGTTTCACATCCGTGAAGTCAAGAGTTCAACTCCAGGTAAGTATTGAGTTTTTTTTCTACCGGAGAAAAAATTAAAAAAGCTCACCCTCTACACGACGTTGCGACAACAATGTCTTTATCACACAGCTACAGGAGTATAGGGATGGAATTATGTGTGTTGCTGCGTCGGCACAGCAGCTAACGCAGCCACCGTAGCAGCCGATTACATCGAAGGGTGGGATAATTGGTAGAAAATGTCTGACCAATGGTGGAAAAGTACCCATCCCCCTATGTATGTAGGTGTGGGGTATCATTCAGCACCGCATCAAGACCAAGGACAAACGTTTTCCGTTGTCAGGCTACCCTTACTAAGGCATGTCTAACAGTAACAAGATCTGCACTTTGTGTGAGAGAAACCACTTGTTACCGAAAACATATAGTTGATTGTCTGTCCTGGACAGACTAGTGTGAAAGAAAGAAGATCTGCAGCGTCACAATAATTTGCGACGGAAGAATTTGCCTTTTAGGACTTACTGGAATACTGGTGCTGTGACCAGGTCTAAATCTGCGTAATACTGCTCGACATCAATCAATTAACCAAAGCACTCCTTCACAATAATATGAGGTTTATTTACACAAGTTGAAATACATCAATTAATAGCATCATAATCGTAAGAGAGGCAATAAACACTATTGTCAATCCCTATTTCTGGGTTAACACGTGTTCGGCTAGAATCTACTTGACTTGTAACTCACAAGTCCCCAATCTAGTCTTATTCGAGTCCGTCCTCAATTATGTAGACGAATCCTAAATTGTCTGCAACTGGGCAATAATATAATAATCGCCGATTACAACTTTCGCTAACACATCCAGGAATTGTTTCACTCGGGTTATAAGCTAAGCCTTCGAGATTATACACAACTGACTGTTAAGACTCGAACCCTCTTGTCTCTGCTGCGAGACTAAAAACTCGGACTTGCTTGTCTTTCCTGGGAGCAAGCAATCTGTCCGACTGACTATCTGACTCTCTCTCGTCTCTCCTGGGAGACCAAAGACTGACATATCTGCTGCGAGGCATAAAAACTCCGACTTGCTTGTCTCTCCTGGGAGACCGAAGACTGACGTGCGGACACTGACCGTGCGGAGACTGACGTTCTAGCACTGCCTCACCCTCTTTTTGTGTCCTCCGGTGAGGTCCTCAACCCCACCCTTACTCTTACTTTCCACCAATCATCTTCTCTTCTCGGTCCGCACTTCTGCTGTTTCTGACTCCACCTGTCTCCACCGTTGCGACGACATGCAAACACTACTTGGGAATTTCATCTACATTATCACCTGTCAAAACTCCTGTATGCGTTTATTATACCATGCGTAACGTTAGATGTTCCTCTCTGGTTAGAGGCTATGCCCCTAGCGCTACGTAACTTAATCGTCTTGCCGATTATATTGTCTGGTTGTTGTGCGTAGCAACAATTTCCGTCGGACTCTGTGTGAGTTTGTAGACACTCGTCTTATCATAGGCCAAACATCCCTTTGTCTTTCCTGTGGTATGTTATAGCAGCGTCACAATAGTTTTTCTGCTTCTGTAGTTTCGTCATGTCTGCCTCCCGTGTCTGAGTGCGTAAGATGCAGACTTGTGATAAATAATATTGCCTTTACCTAAAGCGTACTAGCTTGTGTCAGATCTTGCTTTCTGGTCTGTGTGCAAACAACACCTCTTTCGGTCTTGTTCTCACCGCTTGCCTGTAGCCATATCGTCTGGATATTACAAATACACCGTCTGCAACTGCCAGTATTAGTACAAACAAGCCGTCTGCCATACCCGATACTATTACACATGTAGTACACGGAGAGGCCAACTACAGAGAAACTTTCTAATGTGATATTTAGATCTGCTCCAAACGTGTCCAACCGCGCTTTCTTTCTTGTGTGAGTGAAGGACATGCTAAAAGCTCAGCTGATGATTTCCAGCTGTTACATGATCGTAAATGATACGAGGGCCTATCTTCAGTTAGCTGGTTGGATCCAGTATGTTGTAGATTCGGTGTGTATAGCTGACCTAGCTCATCGACGGTTAACAGCACATCTAGAGCTCAGCTTGTGGATTATGACTCTGCTCAAACCAACGAAAATTTTTTCACTCACAACCCATTACCTGGTGATGTCTTTGGCAGACACTGAAGAATTGAATCATAAATTATATCCCAACCTCTTGACTAAATACCGTTACAGAGGCCAGTACCTCTCTCTCCTATGACTGTTTCGATTCGAAACACTGTTTTGTCACCAACTTTCTGAAGTTATTCTTTGTAAGATGAACCCTATACAGATGTTGTCAGTTGTATCTGCCTTTGGTAAACAACTCATCTGTCCATGAGGGTGTATTCATCCCTTTTTTAAAAGTTTGTCTACCTAGTCCGATTCTAACCCTATCACTAACATTGAAATATACTTTTCTGTCTGTGGGTTGATCTCCATATAACGTATTTCACAATTGTGTTTGATTATCACTATTAACTTCCACCGGGGCCATCTGAATACTTTTATGAAATAAATAATTGAAATTACAAATCAATGACTTCGTAGCGCAATTGAATCGCTCGTCAATAGTGGTTTTAACATCGTCATTTTCAGAAACATGAGAAATGTCTTTAAGAAACTTGAGAAATGTTTTATTTGTAAATTCTAATATTCTGTCTGTTTGAAAATTTATCGGTTTTCGTTTTTTTAAAATATCACTCACCACTTCGACTAAAGTTTTTCGTGTTTTGTTCTTGATCGGTATAGCCTAGGCTAATTTACTAAATACATCTCACCAAATACAAATAGC
Source organism: Meghimatium bilineatum (assembly GCA_034231615.1). Taxonomy (NCBI): domain Eukaryota; kingdom Metazoa; phylum Mollusca; class Gastropoda; order Stylommatophora; family Philomycidae; genus Meghimatium; species Meghimatium bilineatum. The sequence goes on along the minus strand of CM067317.1, from coordinate 30,541,450 downwards.
TATCGTTGTATTTTTAAAACTTTGTTAGGTCGATTAAATCAGCCTGAAACTGTTAGTATATTCCTCCTGTTATGATTGCACGCCTCTTAAAGTGACGACGACCAAGTTTATGTAAAATGTAAGTATAATGATGACTTAACCAATCTTTGGCTTAATTTAAGTTTGGTGGTAACTTGTAAGACACTAATCCCGTCATAAGAACATGCTTGTTTAGAGTTGTACTACTGTTTCATCATTTTTTCTGCCATGTTTCTCACATGAGAATTTTAGTTTTGTTAAGAGTAAGAATTTTAATTTTAATTTTCTTCCTGAGATTTTGTATAGGTGGTGGTAGTTCTGAAGTTACTTCAACCTTGACTGGTAAATTCTCAGCAGACTCTTCCACTTTATGTACCTGTTCTACAGATACCGTCTAAGGTGGTTTAATGTCTATTAGCCCCATATGTCGGCTTTTGTACTGGTCATCGAGTCAAATGCTGATGTAATGTTTGTTGATAGAGTCTAGCTTTATCAGTATTAGATAAATCTGTACTTATCAGTATTAGATAAATCTGTACTTATCAGTATTAGATAAATATGTACGCTCCAAAAGTGTTGCATTTGATGATCCAAATCTCGTATCCTTTCTGTAAAAGTTTCAGGTGGTGAAGATTTTTGATTCAGTGTTTCTAATAGACGAGGATTGATCAACATCAATTTCGTGGACATGATTATACACCCCAAGATACTATCAAGAAAACTCAGTACAGGTTTTAACAATCGGACAATTAGTCATCATTCAATGTGCATTTGTGGCTGTTTCGATAGCGACGCAAGATAGCGGCGAATAGGTCAAGCATACGGGACCGTGTTAACTTTAAGGTTTGTGAGCAGAATATAAGTTCAAGAACCAGGTGTTTCGTACGGCATGATACTATACTAGCGATATGGTTACATAATTCCACAGTTCAATGAAAGTGGTAAAACACTGAACGTATTAGTTGTCGAAGTTGGATGTGTTGGGTTATTTGCTTAGACAAAACTGCGACACGATACATTTTCGTTTAGGAGACTACACCCTGTTTGAAATCTAGTAGGACCATTATCTTTCTATAAGGGAGATCCAGTGAGAGTGTGATAGCAAACTTACACAAAAAAGGGAATCATTCGCAAAAACACTGGAGGAAAAACACATATGTGATTTCATAGAAGAATGTCGCGTATCGAGACGACAGGTAAGAAAAATAAGCGGTGGTGCTTCAAGAGGCAAATGTACACATGATGACTTTTCATAAAGAAATAGCTATCATGGTTTTTTTAGTGAATGATTTTTATGAACCAGATGTGGTACACTCACGAGTCTAACATATGATGTTTCCCGTTAATTATATATATATATATATTGCCCATCATACCTCATAATCGTTTTCTTCTACCATCTTCCCAAGTAATTCCTAACTCTTCACTCTCTTCTTCTATCTCCCTAAGTTATTCCTAAATCCTTCACTCTTAATAACAGTTTCATCCAGCAGGATGTCCACTTTCAACAGACGCATACATAGGACATTTAAAATATCATGTTTTGTATGTGTGGTAGGGACACATAACGAGAGGATGTGATATAGAGACACATTCAAGCTGTAGATACAATTCTTAGCTAGGAGGTGGAGTAGGCCTAAAACAAAAGCCTTCGAATTCTGTTAGGATATCTTGTTCCGACAAAAGAAGCTTTTCTGCTGAACTTTTCTGTAAAGAAAATCACGGTATTTCCAGTAGTGTTGTAATAAAATAAAGTGTGTTTTACCATAAATAAAAAAATCTTGAGACCAACGGAATTGAACCAGTCCGTTCTGACAGCACCGAATGGTTTGTTCTCAGTGGCTTAAGTACACAGTTTGAATATCTTGACAAAATCGCATCTTTTTTGGAAATGCGGTTAGTCAAGTACGCACAAAACCCGTTCACTCTTGTTGCCAGACGATATGAGAGATACGGAGAAAATATGCAGATATGTCTGGTGAGTACGCATAGAAAAAGTGGCACTAATACCTAACATAATAGGGAGGTGTGGAGATCAGTGATCGCCGCAAATTGGCATGCCATTCTTTAATGAAAAAAGGTAAAATTAGATTTTCAGAAACATCCAAGAAACTGGAGAATACGAGTGTTCAAGAGACCGTATCTGAGGTATAAGCTCCCCCCCCACCCCCTAAGCTTCCACTATTCCTCGACAAAAAATTATAGACCAAGAATAAAAGAGATAATAACAAGTTCACACTGAGAGGAATACAAAATGCCGGGATATTTGTATTTATCGGCATTGGTCTGTTACACAATGCATGTCATGTGATCCACCCTCCAATTTAAGAATGCTTCGTGAGAAAGTGCCAACGAACGTTCCACTTGAGATCGACTTGCAAACGATATAGGAGGTGAAAGCAAGTGTTAGGAGGCAACCAAACGCTATTTGCATTTTCATAAAATTTACATGAAACCTTTCATCAAATAACAACTTTCGACATTTACACGGTTAAAGTCTATGATCAGAAGGCGAGACCAGTCAGAAGTGGAAACTGACTCGTTGAGAATACGATTTTTTCTCTCCACAGGTCATCGCACCATTGCAGGTTTTATTCTATGGGCAAAGACCTCAGCGCGGTTTCTGTTCCATGATGCTCACATTCTGCCTAGCCAACTAGAAGCGGCCATTTATTGTTAGCGATAAGGAAATCCCCGTATAATTACTGCTTACTATGAACCTCTGACAGCCCGAGGCGCATGTCTCAGAGAATATCCTCTTGCAGAAAGTAGCCTCGACAAAAGCTTAAGGTATTTCCCATCACAAAGGCCATTTTGTTTAAGGCGCTCAGCGTCAAGGCTTCCCTACACATTTACTTCCCCGCGCTCTGGAGGGGGTACTCATGATAAGAGGGCAAAACCACGGAAGGCGGCCATTTTTATACTCCCACTGTTTTTAATGAACACGAAGTCTGTATTTTTCAGTGGAAAAAATCCTGACACCGTCCGGGGTTAACCAAAGTGAGAACAATGAAGACATTTGTTGCTTCCTTCAATTCCTTCAATGAAGAGCTCGCTTGAGTGATCCCAGAATTATCTGCGATGGAAGGCCAAATTTGTCTTTTACTGTTTGCACAGAATTGAAATTTAGCAAAACTTTATGTTTGCCCAAGGATAAAGTGGATGTTTGGCTTCCGAACTCAAGTCTTTAAAATGTACTTAAGTCAGGAAAAGCCTGATGCAATAGAAATATTAAAATTTGAAAATCTAGCAGAGAAGTAGGAGAAGTTTCTCAGCATGTGAGAATAGTTCTTATTTTATTCTGTTTGGCCAAGATTAGTGTCATGCTGCAAGGAAAACAAAAGGCTGAAAAGTGGGTTTGGCGTCAGCTATACGATTTATAGAAATATTCTGTCATCGCTTTCAATAGCAATGTGGATACTAACACACACACTTTCATAGATGGATGCATTTTGTCATCGTCGTGCGCGTGATTAATCGCTCTATTTAAAAAACATGGACGTTAAGCCGAAGTGCTGGTTCGCAATAATAGCAAATAAATGCAGCAAACTGAGTGTTGACAATATGGATCCCTAGCAGTACTGGATAGGGTTATAGATTTATAATAGATTATTAGGATCATTGGTAGAATTAGTGTTGATTAAATACCGCTTAGTACCAGGCGAGAAAGCAGCAGCAATGAGCTTGTTGACATAAACCGAATCATTGCAGAACTTGGTAAGCAAACGTAAAACTCTTTGATAGTTGGCGAAATTAAATAAAAAAACGAAGTTATTCTGTCTCTAGATTTATCATCTACACCTCTAAAGTGCAGAACACTGTCAACCGTTTTTTATTAAGCAGTCACACGTGAATGTGATTACGTTGCTATCCATCTTAAAGCATTGGTCTCATGTATTTGCCGATGAATTTGTCGCTGAGGATACATTAAATTGATGATCCTTGATTGAATATATTAGTCTCAGAAACTATTAGATTCACGAAGAATATATATCTTTTGTATATTTCATATTTTCATTTAGTTTGAAAAGAAAATGTTCCGGAAAACCGTTCCAGCCCGTATTATTAGAAGACAATGTCAAACCCATAAATAGTCAGCTCGCTAATCCATCAACCATAAGAGTATATACACTCATACGTTCAGCTTCTCAATCATTTATTGATTGTAAGTTTTCGGATTCTTCCAGACAGCGTGGCACAGCGATGAACATTAATTCAAGCAATCATCCTGGGATTTGCACAAGCTGAAAAAAACTCTTCACATCAAAAAGAATCCTGGAGAAACACAGTTATTAATTGCTGGTGTTCGTCCATCACAAATGATGATGACCATTTGTTACATCAAATTAAAAAAAATCAATTAGAGGTATATCATTATTTATGGGTTTGTAGATGGTTGGTAAACTGGCCTCAAAGTCATTGGACACGTTGAGTATGAAGTAATCAATTTGGGTTGTGTTTGATCTTAAGGTGTCTTTATTGTAAGTTCACATTGCTGACATTTGCGTTTCTCTATTTTTTTTCCACAGGAGGCCAATCATTTTTCTTACAGGGTTTCTGATCTCAAGCAGCGTCACTTGTTTGTGTTTATTCAACTTGTTTCCGTGCATTTCATTGACAAACTGGCGACACAAAGCTCATGCGAAGTGATTAATGATCAATTGCATCAATCCAGATAGTCGACGCTGGATGAAATAACCGCGCAATATTAACGATCAGTTGCATCAGCCAAGTTGCTAGACGCTGGTTAAGATCACCACACAGTATTATTCTGGAAAATGACTTGGTATTTACTGTAAGAGAAGACCAAGTTATTTTTAGCAACAACCGACTCTTTTTGCGAGGCCGTGACATGACCTTATATATATCTAGATGACCGTGATTCATATCACTTATAGAAACATTGCAATCTCATCAGTAATTCATGCAGTTCACTCAGGAAGTCGTTCACATCAGGGTCGTCATTACACGTGAATCTGTATGAATGTAATGAACATTTTTATAATTTAACGTCAGACCTCAATATCTATTACTAAAGCGGTGTGCGTGTTTGCGTGTTCATTGCACGAATACTATTTACTGTGATTGCTAGGCTGAAAGTGTTAATACCATATTCGTTCATCGGTCTACGAACTCACAAAACAAAGAATATAGTAGAACGTGTATTAGTTGCCGCATTCCTATTTAGATAGTAATTATCAATAAAGTAGTTTTATGCTGTAGGATTTTTTAGGCAATATAAATACGTTGTGTCGGTTGCCATTGCTTTCTGAGCGATCCGGATAAATAATTTCCTGCTGTGACGTCCGATCTTGGTCTATCGAAGCGCGTTCTGTAGTAGTAGTAGTTTTAAAAAAAGTACTAGAACAGGCTCTAAGGCTGCGAGGTAAAGTTTGCGTTTCGAATGGCGAACTATAAGTCATATTTTTACTGGAGCCGCATAGCGCAGTGGTTAGCGCACCGGCTTCGCATATGAGTGGTCCTGGATTCATTCCTCAGTTGAGGCGGAAATGTCTTTCAGATTACAACTGCTCCCAGGTCGACCCAGCCCTAAATGGGTACCGGATTATTCCGGGAAGTAAAGATTGCGAGGGAGAGGAGATGGCTACCGCCCTCATTTGCAGAGCCTCTGAAATGTGAAATCGTTAACATCTCACACCCCTACTGCATTAATAAATGTTATGGGTTACTTTAATTTTTTTATTTTTTTACTACAACTACTCCCTCGACTAATACTACTAATAGTAGTAGGAGTGGTTGTAGTGGGCAGTATTGTAGTAGTGAACCAATCTTCGTAGTAAATCAATGTTCTGCCTTGACTACTTCCGTGTTCATGTTGTAGTCAGCTGTTGTAACTGGGGCTGCTCTACCCATCCACATGAGGTGGCTAAATAATTAGTTTTTCTTCGGTGTACTGTACATATCATAAGTGTACAATCAGAAAGTGTACATTCAAAAAGTGTATATTCAGAAAGTGTACACCCAGAAACATACACAGAGAGGCAATTGATGCAATTGATAGAGGCATGACAGTAACATCGAAGATGTTTGGAACCATTGGAGCCAAAGAATGTTATTCAGACAATGAAAATAAGGGCTCAAAAGGCGTGAAAAATTGACTACATAACAATTTATTTATTTATTTATACTCCACTCATTTCAGCGAGAAGGCAAGGCGCCTGACAAAAACACAATTTATAGCACGTAATTCCGTAGCTCCAAGCAATTAATCCTCAGAGATCTTCGATAAATTGCAAATATAAACATAGCGTAATGACTTGGGATCGAACCAATGATCTCTTGAGAAGTATGAAAATGGCAAAACTACTTTTCCAGGGGGATTTAGAGTTTAACCAAAAGACTTGTCTGACAATGTGGAAATCGAGGAACGAAAACAATTACCATATAAAATATATAGATATTAAGGGTCGCATCAAAGCTTCAGGTGTAAACTATTTTGTTTAATTTATATTTTTGCGATTGTGGTAGAAGGACTGCCCGAATCGCAGCCACCTTTAACTCCTGTTTGTCATTAAGTGCGGATATAATCAATGTGTGCTCACGTTGCCGGTTGAGAGAATCGTACCTCATCACAGGAGGTACACATTAAATGACCATGCTTATAATGTTTCCACTCCTGATGAGAGCAAATTTTTTTATTATTTACTGCTCCTCCTCCTCTGAGGCATTTCATTTCACACATGTTAAGTTTCCTACACTATACTTTCCTCAATTTCCGTGTTTGGCTAAAAGACTTTATACATATTTTAACATATATATTTTTCTTCCATTCCCGTTTTCATTGTCTCATTGTTTCGTTTATGTTACTATTTTTTTTTTACTATATCTCGACTATCTAAGTTACTTATTTAATCTTCTTCTTCGTTTGCTCTAAAAAAAACTACCGCAGATTAGCATGGTGTAGTCCAGAGGCAAAATGTGTTATATCATGGTTTATAGTTTGACTGCGCTACCTGTGCCTTTCTGTCAGGCGAATTCAACTTCACCATGGCCTCTGGGTCTCGTCGACTCTCTAGTGGGTGAGACATCAAACCTCACACCAAAACCTTCTTAGTCTCATCCTATTGCATGAATGGTAGGTAACAGTGTCACTATTATATGCTTCGCTTTCGGACCGCTACAATACATTGGCGGTACAGACAATTATACAATTTCAAACATTTAGAAGTAATTTTGTAACAAGATGGAACTGTGAATAAACACGAAAAGAGAAACGGCTAGAAACGAGCATTTCTGATAAACGCATGTCCATCATTAATAATGCAACCAGGACCGAGATGTGAACGAGGGCTTACCGAGATATGAACGAGGGGTAACCAATCATCTAATGATCTTGTTACGCGAGATAACACCGAGGGCAATATTGCAAAATGGTACCTAATCTCTCCCATGGGTACGTACAGGAGGCCAGAAATAAAATGTGACACCTGGTTAGACTCAACTAGAAATCAGTTATTAATTAAAGCTGTTCATGGCTAGGAATAAAGAAATACTAGTTTAATCATTTGTCAACCAATTGATCAGCATCCATTATGTATGTTTCAGGTGGAGCATAGAGATGTCTGTAACTATTGACACGACTAACGTATATGATCAGCATTCATTATGTATGTTTCAAGTGGAGCACAGAGCTGCAACTGTTAACACCACTAACATATATTTTTGATGACAAGCTGGCTGAGTATTCTATGATCGCGTTGAGAGATATGGCTTCATCAGTTTTATAGTAAAAACAATCAAGAATGCAGTTTAAGAAAGTTTTAGGTATAAAAATAACCATGGAAACTTGATTTAACTTGATGAAACTAAATAGACACATTTGTTGTGGAGTCAAAAATGTAGTTACAAAATGTATGTTTAAAACACACACCCAGTTGATGGCAATGATTATAGAACTAATACGATGTACGAGCTTTTCGTCCTATTTGCATCGCTCTCCCTTCCGTTCCAGGTAGTGGGGTGCTACATTCAGGTCAAGATTATATCTCTCTGACATATAGTTTTTTAATAAGTTAGTTTTCCAGGATGTTAGATAGTCTCAAATGACTGCGTTAATTAGTTCTAGATGGTGTGAGATGACTGTTTTACTTTGTTTTAGATAGTGTGAGATGACTGTTTTACTTTGTTTTAGATAGTGTGAGATGACTGTTTTACTTTGTTTTAGATAGTGTGAGATGACTGTTTTACTTTGTTTTAGATAGTGTGAGATGACTGTTTTACTTTGTTTTAGATAGTGTGAGATGACTGTTTTACTTTGTTTTAGATAGTGTGAGATGGTAGCAAAGAATAGCGTCAGTGTTACCTGGCATGCACGTCGTAAGGGGCGGTTACAGAGGTTTTGGGAGTGGAGTGCGCTGTCTCATCGAGTCCTTTACTCGATGGCTTTCATGTCTGTATATCTATCTATATGACGTGTCCTTTACTCGATGGCTTAGTTGTCTGTATATCTATCTATATGACGTGTCCATTTCACAGTAGCTTATATGTCTATCTATCTATGTGACGTGTCCTTTACTCGATGGCTTAGTTGTCTGTATATCTATCTATATGACGTGTCCATTTCTCAGTAGCTTATATGTCTATCTATCTACATGTATGTGACGTGTCCTTTACTCGATGGCTTAGTTGTCTGTATATCTATCTATATGACGTGTCCTTTTCTCAGTAGCTTATATGTCTATCTATCTATGTGACGTGTCCTTTACTCGATGGCTTAGTTGTCTGTATATCTATCTATATGACATGTCCTTTTCTCAGTAGCTTATATGTCTATCTATCTATATGATGTGTCCTTTTCTCAGTAGCTTATATGTCTATCTATCTATGTGACGTGTCCTTTACTCGATGGCTTAGTTGTCTGTATATCTATCTATGTGACGTGTCCTTTACTCGATGGCTTAGTTGTCTGTATATCTATCTATGTGACGTGTCCTTTACTCGATGGCTTAGTTGTCTGTATATCTATCTATGTGACGTGTCCTTTACTCGATGGCTTAGTTGTCTGTATATCTATCTATGTGACGTGTCCTTTACTCGATGGCTTAGTTGTCTGTATATCTATCTATGTGACGTGTCCTTTTATCAGTAGCTTATATGTCTATCTTTCTATGTGACGTGTCCTTAGAACATTCATAGATAGGGTCTTCTCGTACATTTGCCCATGATGTTTTCTGTGTATATCTTACATGTTTATATCTTACATGTTTATATCTTACATGTTTATATCTTACATGTTTATATCTTACATGTTTATATCTTACATGTTTATATCTTACATGTGTTCTCTTCGTGAGTCCGCGCGATCATGTGACTTTTAGATAATGAGTCAATATAGAAAATTTTGGAATTGGAAGTGAAGATAGACGTGAAGTATAGAACACCAAACAAAGATTTCACAAATTGCAGTGAATCACATTAGAACATTAGAACCGGAACCATCAGCCGTTATACCCTGAGATTTACTGTATGGATGAAAATCACAATCACAATCATATTTCGCTCGGACACGTTTTTGTGGAATGGTCATTTCTACTCATCTTTTGATGTTATGTGCTTTTCTTGATAAGGCCTTTCTGTTGAAACGTCGATTACGTCCTATATATTTTTATTTGCATGATTATATCTTGTGTTTTGGTGTGTGTATTATTTCACGTGAGCATCTGACAGTGATAGTGTGTTACCTATTTCCTACGTAAGTACGTCTAGGAAACTGTTTTTATCCGAGATGAATGAAAACTATAAAATCATTTATTTTATGGAAAATTGTCAGTTCCCGGTTGAAAATAAGAAGAGGAGCAATGGAAAATCAAATGAAAACGCTTTGGAGCTGGACAATCCACCTTGGGCAAAGCGAGCGAGCAGACGATTAAGATGTCATAATAAGGTACACAGTGCGGGCAGTCTCGGGGGGATCACTGCAATTAGAGATGTGTCTGGGAGGTTGTTCCAATGAGGTACTTAACTTAGATGAGCGTGCAGTGGCGCGTGACGAGAAGTGGGCAGAAAATTTGATGTGCTTCTTCCAGACTGTTTTGGAAGATCAACTATTGATCTGAACGTGTTTGTTATGGTCTTTGGATGAGTGCTGGCAATGAATTGTTGAGATACAAATATTCGATGAACACAAAAATGATGGATTTCATTATAGTGAACTACAAACAATAGTAGTAGGATGCGAATGTGAAAGATAAAGAATAACGGAGTTGGAGTTTGAATGAGACGCAAATCTTATCTTCGACACAACAGCCATTTATTCATTAGCGGGTCTACACAAGCGATAAATGGGTGCTCACGCTCCTGTGGTAGTCAACCTTCTGGAACTGATAAAGGTGATAAGATTTGACTCACGGACGAATGATGGTAAATCATGGAGGATCTCAAATTTCTCTTTCTTTTTCCCTCTTTACTCTCTTTATCTCCCTCTTTCTTTTTTCTCTCTCTTTTCTTCTCTCTTTTCCTTTCTCTTATTTTCTCCTTCCCCACTTCCTCCCTCTCTTTTCCTGTCTTTCTCTTCTGCTCCTCTCCATTTCTCTTTTTTCTCTATTTTTTTCTCTCCCTCCCTCTCTTCCACCTCTCTTTCGCTATATATATATATATATATATTATATGTGTGTGTGTGTGTGTGTGTATGTGTGTGTGTGTGTGTGTGTGTGTGTGTAACATGTTCTTTATAGCACGTTGCCTTCACTGTCACTTTGTAAGTCTCTCGAATCTGTGCAAGCTGTCCAGCTTCTCCCAGTATAATGTTCAGAAGGTCTTTGATGTCATGTACCCATCATATTCTTGGTTTGCCTCTTGTTCTCTTACCTGTAACTTTTCCCTCCATGAGAGGGAGTCTGTGGCGGCCAAGGTATTGCTTTATATTTCCAAAATATGTTGGTTCGTATTTTTTTAAATTAGTTTTGAGGAGCCATTCTCCTTCTATGTTCAGATCTTTGCGGACATCTGCGTTAGTTCTTCTATGTTCAGATCATTGCGGACATCTGCGTTAGTTCGTCTTTCTGTCCATGATATTCGTAGAACCTTTCTATAACATTTCATTTCGAGTGTCGATATTTTCTTTTCCTTTACAAATGTCATTGCCCACGCTTCACAACCATATGTTGCCAATGGAAAGATATAGCTTCTTAATAATTGTAACTGTTTTTCAGTTTGCCCCCTAGCCATAGATTTTTCATGTGATTTTGTGTGTGTGTAGGGTCATTGCTAATTCCTATCTGATCTCTGCAGAGCAATCTCCTGTGGTGTTGATGGTTGATCCTAAATATTCAAAGTTTCTGACATTTTCTAGTTATTCTTTTTCCATAACGATCGTAGCTGTGAGTTCATCTCTGCTGGTACGATTTTTTTTCCGTATTGAGAAAAATATTATGTTCCTAGCTATGATGTTTGACATAATTATGTGTTCTAAGCCTGTGGGGGCTCCTTCATATTAGTGTTGTGTCATCTGCATAACTAATCGCTGTGATGTCGTGTCCTCCGATATCAAGGGGTTGAAACTGTTCATACCGTGGGTCTTCTTGTACATTTCGTATGATATCTTCTGCGTATATTTTGAACAGATGTGGTGAGAGGATGCATACCTGTCTAACACTTTTTATGTACCTCAATCCAGTCAGATGCTTAACCCTTGAGACGGACAGAAGCCTGTTGTTATCGTAAGCATTTCAATGAGGGAAACGAGATGGAAACGAGAAAGCCCATGCTTTCCATTATTTTCCATAATTTCTGAAGTGTACGAAGTCGAATGCCTCTGAGTAGTCAATTAAACAGATGTATATATCTGCACTGAACTCTCTGCATTTGTTATTATATTTCTCATGTTGAGGATATGATCTATAGTACCTCTGTTCTGTCTAAATCCTTCCTGAACTATGTTTATTTCTGTGTTTATATGTTGTTCCATTTTTCAAAATTATCTTGAGAAGTATCTTGCTGACATGACAGATTCGTGTTAATATTCTATATTTTGTGCAGTTTCAGATTTCTATTCTTTGTAAGTCGTGTGTATACATATATAAAATGGCCCCAAAAGATCAAAAGTGTTTCTCTGTATATATATATATATACAGAGAAACACTTTTATACACTTTTATATATACATACGCATACACACACTGATCTTTTGGTCACATTTCACTAGATTTTAACACATTTAAGAGGCGATGACACCAGATTTTAACAAAGAGGGCATAATAAACTTGGACACCGGGTCCTCCTCCTGCTTGTATTAATTAAGTAAGCAATACATCGCACCCTGATGACTTGAATGAACAAAAGATAGGTGTAAGTGTTACCGATATAAGTCATGAAACAACCTCACAACGAGACATAGTGACAGACTAAGATGAGTTCGAGTTCCATTTCTGTGTTTCTAGTTGTGGTGAGTTTGTGTCTATGTTTAGATCTTCGTACATTTCCATAAAGCACCTGTACAGAATGACTTTATTTTCTGTTGATGTATTTTCTGAGATTTCTTCAATTTCTCGAGTGATTAGTTGAAAGTTTGTTGTCAGTGTTTTTGCTTCTTTAAACATTATGCTGGTTTCCCAATTCGCGCAGTTGTTCATTTTCTTTACACTTGTTGCAGATGTAGTTTTTCTTATCATGTCTAATCATTCTTCTGATTTCTTTAATTTGTTTCTTATCTATTTGTTTGCCATCTTTTAGTGATTTTAGGTTTACTATTCTGTTGATGAGTTGTAATGTTCGACTGTGACGTACTCTCTTATTTTTGTCACACTTCGGGGTATGTATTCTTGATAAGAAACTGGCCTCACAGTACGTGGGGCATTCCCATAAGTGCTCCGCCCTCTGTTCCAGCAGCCATTCGACTCAATGGTGTTTCAAGTCTAATGCTGTCGAAACAGACGTCGACATCAGGGCACAACTCTGGTCCTTGTGACAGGTTTCTTTGTTGTTCTGCCCACCCACGCTGTGCCCATAACTAGTTCAAGCACAACGTCGGCCTGTTAGAACAACATGGTAACTGTTATCGAAGGTTACGACTACAAGATTGTATAGATGACGTGCCATCAAGCGTCTATAAGAATATAACATCAATATAAAGGTATGTCATCTACTAAGGTTTTCTGTTGCATGATTGGTTTGTCTAGTGAGTCATTGGTGAGACACACAGATGCAACCGCATGCACGGTTTGGGGTATGTGAGTCTGTGCAAATCATAGTACTGAGTCTCTAATATTGCTTGCAAATTCGTCTGGTATCATCTACTCTTGACTATCTGGTCAGTTATGAAGAAGTGAAGACTATCTGGTCAGTTATGAAGAAGTGAAGACCATCATTAAAGGCAACTATAACAAAAAGTGGAAAGAAGACCACCCCAAATATAATGCAGATGATGGGTATTACCAACTATCCAGAAGAGACCAGGTTATCCTGCTGCGCCTCAGAACTGGTCACAACAAAATGAGACATCATTTGTACACCAAATTCCCAATAGGTACAACTAGGCTCTGCCATTGCAGCCTTGCGAATATGACAGCAGAACATATTTTACAAGAATGTCCCAAGTATGCAGACCAGAGAAACAAGACATGGCCCACCCCAATCAGTGTTGAAGAGAAACGTATGGCATAGTGGACACTAAAACAGACAGCAGCCTATATCATAGAATCTGGAGTCACAACCTGACTGAGCAATGGTCGCCGAAGAAGAAGAAGAATCTCTTCTTCAACGGCCATCAATGTGTTAAATTTAATGTGCACCTCCATCTGTTTTCTGTGGATATTGATCTAGTGTTGTACCTGATGAGTCTGACGTCTTTATTGACGTTTAGATGACTGCTTTATTCAAGTTTAGATAGTCTGAGATGACTGTTTTATTCATTTTAGATAGTCTGACCCCATCGAGGCCAGAACCTTGAAGTGGTGATGGGGCTTAGTTCAGCCATCAGAGGCTGAAAACTAAGACTGGTCGGGCACTCCCACTCGAGCAGGACCATAGTCCGGCCCAAGTAAGCAGAGTGCTGAAGACGGAGGCAACCAGCCAAAAGGCGCACAGATAATCAGGTTGCCACGCATAAAACACAATGGAAACATGTCTGCATCTAATAAACGTTATGGTGCCTGCCCTGTGGCGGACGTTCAGGCAGGGACGGTGCCGGGCCCTATACCTCGAAAGGGCCCAACCTCAGTTACTGGAAGTCCTTCTCAATTGCCCCGAGGAGCCAGGAGGCAAGGGAATAGAGCTACTGGCCAAACAAACAAACGACCAATAAAAATAATGCACTGGAATGCTGAGGGTGTCAACAGTAAAAGAGATGGATACAGCAAAAAATTGGAACTTGAAAATGTCCTCAGTGAAGAACAAGTAAATATATGCTGTATCCAAGAAACACACCTCAGCAGCGACATAGCCTTCAAAATCAGAGGCTACCAGTGCTACCGATCTGACCGAAAAGACAGGCGAAAGGGTGGAATTCTGACACTAGTTAAAAACAATATCAGCGCATGTCAGCTGGAAGTATACATGGACGGGGCAGAATACCAGATGCTCCACCTAAAAACAGACAGTGCAGAATTCCATCTCCTGAACTACTACTGCCCAAATGATAAACCATTGGCACTAGACACAATTCCAGACAAAGAAAGGCTTATGGTGTGTGGTGACTTCAACAGCCACTCTCAGAGCTGGGGCTACGATCATATCGACAAGAGAGGTGAGGAACTTGAGAGCTGGCAGGATGAAAATAATCTCATTCTTATTAACCAGCCAGCAGACTCACCAACCTTCTACTCGAGAGCATGGCACACCACCTCTACACCAGACCTGGCATTCTACTCACCAGGCCTGGAATGGAACATCACACGTGTCGTTGGAAAGCAGCTTGGGGGTAGTGACCACAGACCAGTATTTCTGGAAATTCACAATGAATATACCAAGGACAGCAGCACGCTCACTAGGTGGAACTATAAGAGGGCAGACTGGAAAATGTACCAGCATTTAACCAGTGTTCTAGCTAAGGACATGAACTTGGACAAAGACATCAATAGAGCAGTGAGTGAATTTAATAGATGTATACTACATGCTGCTAGTAAAACCATACCCAGGGGGGCACGCAAAAACTACAAACCCTACTGGAATGATGAACTGGAAAAGCTGCAAAATGAGATGGAAACATCTAGAAAGCAGGCTGAGAACAGACCTAGCCAAGAACATCACAACAAATATCAGCAAACAAAGGCTAAATTTCAAAGAGCCAAGTTACAAGCCAGACGGAGCAGCTGGAAAGAAAAAACAGAGTCGCTGAACCTAGAAAGAGATACTAGGAAATTATGGAAACTTGTAAAACAACTAAATGATGAAGGTACAGGGAGAAATACCAGGATCACACTTTATAAAGATAGAAACATTTTAACAGGTAAACATGCAGCTGATTACTTTGCAGATTCCTTTGCAGAAGACAATAACGTCAAAGTCAGCCCAGACAAACAACAGGAGGTTCGAGAGAACCAGCAAAACATTGGACAAGGTGAACCTATACCTGAAGTCATGGAGGCACCAATCACAATGAGAGAACTGGAGCATGCAATATCCAAATTGAAAATGAAAAAGTCCCCTGGAGCTGATGGAGTGTCCAATGAAATGATTAGAAACCTGGGAAGTGCAGCAAGAGCAAAGCTACTGCAGATCTTTAACACAAGCTGGTCCACAGGTAATGTACCACAGGCGTGGAGAGAAGCAATAATGATACCACTCCTCAAATCAGGAAAAGATGGCAACACAGTCTCCAACTACAGGCCCATCAGCCTCACAAGCTGTCTATGTAAAACAATGGAACGCATTATCAATCTTAGGATGCAGTGGTACCTTGAAAGTGAAAACCTTCTGGTATCACAGCAAGCAGGTTTCAGACAGTGCTACTCTACTGAAGATCAGGCAACCTACCTCTCCCAAGAGATTGAGGATGCCTTCCAAGAAAAGAAACTGGTACTAGCAGCATGGATAGACCTCAGGAAAGCATTTGATAAGGTCTGGAAAGAAGGGCTCCTAAAGAAATTGCGAAATTGCAGGGTTAGCTCAAGAATGTACAAATGGGTAAAAGCATACCTGCATAATAGAAGAGCCAGGGTACAATTAGATGGTCGCAAGAGCAAGAAAGTTCTACTGCGTCATGGAGTCCCCCAGGGAGGAGTCCTGTCACCCACACTTTTCTTGGTTTACATCAATGACCTAGTTGCTGAACTACCACATGGGATCAAAGTGGCAATGTATGCTGACGACCTGGTGATCTGGTGCACGGAAGAACATGCAACAGTGGCCACTAAACAAATACAAAGAGCTATCGATGCCCTAACCTTATGGGCTAATAGATGGTGCGTCAGCATTAACACAGATAAGTGCAGCACTACACTCTTTACCCTCTCACCAAAACAAAAAGCTGGTCATATCAAGATAGATGGAGAGCTCTTGAAAGAAGACAAACAACCCACATACCTCGGAGTTACTTTTGATGATAAGCTGACATGGAAGCAGCACATAAACAAAGCAACAACAAAAGCCAGGAGGAAGCTAGCTATCCTGAGAAAACTAAGTGGAACCACATGGGGAGCCAGTGGAAATATACTCAGTAAAGTTTACCAGCAAGGCATAAGACCACACCTGGAATACGGTTCAGCTGCGTGGTGTCCTGCATCAAACACCACATTACAAGATCTAGATAAAGTGCAAAACCAGGCACTTAGAATAATGTTGGGAGCAATGAAATCAACACCCATAGCAGAGATGCAGAAAATGGGAAGAATGCAAACACTTGGCGAACGCAGAGACACAAAAGTACTAATTCAAGCAGAAAAGTTTCAGTGTATGCCAAGTCATCCAATGAAGGAAAGATTCCAAAATCTAGCAATGGGACGACTGAAAAGGAGCAGCTTTATCCATCAAGCTAAACGACTCCGTAGACAACTTACAGACCTACCTGAAGTTGGCAGCCCCTTAAGGTCTGTACCAGAGCAAACCCTGTGGAGTGAAAGCCATGGAATGCCAATATACATTCAGACCCATGTGAAAGGAATACTAAGCGAGGACGAACAGAACAGTGTGCAGCGAATGACAATCACCCTCAGTTTCCTGGATGAGGAATATCCACAAGATATATGGGTCAGAGTGTACACAGATGGGTCAGCACAGAATGCTGTGAGGAATGGAGGTGCAGGTGTATATATAGAATATCCACACAAGCCTAGAGATACAATCAGAACACCGACAGGAAAATTCTGCAATAATTATGATGCAGAAATCCAGGCAATTAGTGTGGCAGCTAAAAAACTGCTGAACTCCAACTCTGACCTACAGCCTGTGGTATTCCTGACAGATGCAAGGTCAGTGCTTCAAGCTCTCCAGTCTGGAAAACTAACAGACTTAAAAAAACTACTTAGCGAATTGTCTTACCAGTATAGGGTAACCATGCAGTGGATACCCTCTCACTGTGGAATACCAGGAAATGAAAAAGCAGACCAACTGGCTAAGGAAGGTGCTGCCGAAGACCAACCAGATATACCAATCACCTACCATCAGAAAAAACAGATGATAAAGTCAATAAGAAAGCCACAAACACCAACACAAGATGACTATCACAATATGAACAGATCAGAACAAGTTATAATTCTACGTCTCAGAACAGGACACAACCGACTCCGCAGTCACATGTATACAAAGTTCAAGATTGGCAACACAGCCATGTGTACATGTGGACAGGCAGCACAGAGTGCCAAACATATACTTCAAGAGTGTTCTGAGCATGAAACGCTGAGGCAGACATATTGGCCAGAGGAAACAACACTGGAATCAAAGCTCTATGGGACACTGTATGAACTACAAAAGACAGTGAGTTTTATTAAGGAGACAGAATTACAGATATAGACATGTTTCAAGTGAACGAAAGAAGAAGAAGAAGATAGTCTGAGATGACTGTTTTATTCAAGTTTAGATAGTCTGAGATGACTGTTTTATTCAAGTTTAGATAGTCTGAGATGACTGTTTTATTCAAGTTTAGATAGTCTATGACTGTTGTACTCAGTTTTAGATAGTCTGAGATGACTGTTTTACTCAGTTTGAAGATAGTCTGAGTAAAAAGTAAAGGTAGGTCCTTTGGCAACAACCTGCCGTCCGCGAAGAAGATGACTTTCATGCAATAAGCCGCATCAACCATTAGGTGCGTGTGACCAGTTCCCTTCCTTGTTGTCTTTACCTCCCCTAAATCATGCATCTATACATAAACATATACTCCTATGCACCACCCGGAGTAAAGAGCATCTACACATATACACATACTTCTATGCTCCATTTGGAGAAACTAGCATCTATACATTTATTAATATAACAGTTTAAATAACCTAAAGCGCAGTAGTATGACAATAGAGCTAAGAAGAAAAAAGGAGAGACCCCCATATATAACTATCATAACAAAGAAATAGAGATCGCAAAATAACACTTGTACTAACACGTGTACTTACAATTGTACTTACAATTGTACTAACACTTGTACTAACACGTGTACTTACAATTGTACTTACAATTGTACTAACACTTGTACTAACACTTGTACTAACACGTGTACCAACACTTGTACTAAAACTAGTACTTACAAACTCTTGGCATGAGACGTGCCTCAGCCTTGAGAAGGACTGAGGAAATATGAACTAATCCAAGGGCAATGAAGAAAGTCCTCCGCGTAGTTTCAACAAACCATCATGCAACAATAAACCATGATAGATAGTATAGTATATAACCTATACTATCATAAGTTATAATATGTACATAAATAGTTTTGTTGTTCGTCCATCACATGATGATGATGACCATTTGTTACATCCACTTTTGAAAATTCAATTTTAGTTATGTCCTTGATTATGAGTTCGTAGATGGCTAATGAGCCCTATTCGAGCTGTAAATGTCCTTGGACAGTTTGGACATGGAATAACGACTGTAGACGGATCTTGGTCTATCCGTGACTTTCTAGCTGCTCTCCGCTGTTGAGCTGCTGCATTTCTCTTCTTTTCACAAGATGATGCGCTCTTTTTTATTTTAGAACGCCATGTAGATCTATTTTGTGCAAGTTCTTCCCATGTATCGTGGTCTATTTCAAAGGCTTTCAGTGAGTCCTTTAACGAGTCCTTGTAGCGCTTCCTTTGGCCACCTTGAGATCGTATACCCTTCTCTTTCTCACCATAGAGAAGTATCTTTGGCAGACGATGGTCTGGCATACGCACCAAATGACCTGCCCAACGAATCTGTGTCTGCATCAGGATCGTGTCAATGCTTGGGATACCAGCTCTATCATAAATAGTACATAACAGATAACCAACGAGGGTTTATTGGGACCAGAAAGGGGAGCAGAAAATAGTAAAACTATGACCTACCATGCACATTGGGGATTTCGAAGAGATTCTGAGGGTGTGGGTGACTATTCCGTCCTATAGACGATCAAAGTGACCCACAAGTCACTGGTAAGTTACATGTGGCAAGTCCAAGACACAGATATCGCAACAAAAAACGTAAACAAGGAGGCAATGCAATCTGTTTTCCGCATTACGTCGTAATAATCTTCAGGAATTTGAGAACGATTCCTGGCGACAGGTACCATAGATGAACGTGTCAGACCTGGTCAGCCTTGTGTAACAACAATACCTCAAGACCGTCATATTGTACTGATGCATCTGCGCAGCCGCTTCCAAACAGCAGTTCAGACATCAGCTCATACACGAAACGTATTATCGCAAACACTGTATGAAGGAGACTTAACTCCTTTTGCTTGCAAATAAGAAGTCCTAACATTAATCCTATAATTATGTGACCACATAACCATAAAACTGGTTTGGGCACAACAAAATATTCAACAGTAAAAGTTTTATTTTTTTAAAAAATACTGCAGATTTGATTTGGCAAATGGTTCATAAATATTAAGAAAAATAGTTTCAGTTAATATTAATTCAACACATGCAGTGGCTCATGTAAAAACATGCTGATGCGTTTTTAATGGATACTAGTACATATTATCTGCGAACATAAAATACTGAGTGGTATAACCTTTCTAATATTGAATCTGTTATGTTAACGTATTAAGACATAAATTGAACTTCCTGACACTGCAAAATCTGATTCACATTTTGACACCACTTTCATGATTAACACTAATGGCATCGGTCTCCGCAAAGTATTTCTTTTCAAAGACCTTTATTTTTTTCTCACTAATTCTTCTATTTTCTGCCAACTAATTTTCCTTATTTTCTCAAATCTGCACATCATTTCACACGCCGTATCATTTGTCAGGAACCTTTCAGAAATCGGGAGAATCCAAAGACAGAAGCTTCCAGCTTGCTAAATGAAACAATTCCTCTTTCAGCATTATTCTACGAGAAATAAATCTTTCACAGGAAGCAATGACGTCAAGCGGTTTTCCGGAATATCTCTATTCAGCTCCAACATCACTATCACGCATGCGCTAACCGTAGATGGCTTTTGTGTAGTTGTTGTTGCTTTTTGAACAGGGAAGTGGATCCAACAGAGTCGCTAATCATATCGGCCATAATGTTTATTGCTCTGGCCGGCCTCAGTATCAATACCGCCATCGTTCTTGTCTACTCAACAACACCCGAGTATGCTTCATTCTAACAGTTGGTCTGATTCACTCATTAAACCTTCTATAAACAAAAATCAGAGAGAAAAAAAAAACACGCAGTCCGTGATCGACAATCCAGATATGAAATCAAACAGAAGCGTTACAGACGGGAGATCTGCTATCGTGGAAGTAAAACCGGACGGATGGAAGGAAGTATAAAGTGGAAGGGATTTCGGTGATAACAAATGAAGATCCTCTGTTTATGAAATGTTAAGAATGATTTTGAAAGTAATATTTCACATTTTTTTTCAAACGTTCTTTAAATGTCAACATTTATTTCCGTGTGATACTTACTAATTTCTTTTTTTTATTTTTTCACGTCTCCAATTTTTGTTTTGTTTTTATTTTTGTTTCAACTTTTCTTGTCTTCTATTTATCGAAAAAGCAGAATCCATTTTATATATCTATAAAAGAACTGATATAGAGAAACAATGCAAACAATCTCACGTAGGCATGTTAAAGTACAATTAAATCTGTGGATAGGCAATGGAATGTGTAAACTCTGTTCACTCTAAGAATGAAGTGGCTTAGTGATTCTGATCGGTTGTTGTACGCAGAACGCATTAATCGATTGTTAAGTGCCCAATAATATTGTTTTTAAATTTCGTTTTTAAATATGTTTAAATATTGTTTTATTTATTTTTAAACGTTTTAAATAATATTGTTTTTACATGTCATCAGCTCTTTAAAAATCACCTGTTGTCGCGGAGTAATTTGGGGGTGTGTTTTGACCAACTTCATTCTTAAAGTGAAAATAGTATAGGTAGGACAGCACATAATATGTTGAATAAACGGTGAAAAAAAGTGTGTGGGGCGGGGGTGTTCTCGAAAAAAAATATGTCTTTTCATTCCTGGCTTGGTGTCTAATACTAAAAATCATGTAGTTTCTCCTGAAACCGTCACCCCTTTTACCTTCTTGCTATTTTGCAGAGTTCAAACGCCCCCTCCCCCATCTCATGAATACAGAACATGTAATTTAGAACTAAAAACTGTTATAACCATAGTGAAGTGATTGACACACTCTTATGGCCTCTAGTTGAACGCTGATCTACATACAGATCACCATAGTCTCTATATCTCTGGGATGCGAATGAACCAAGCTCAACCAAGATGAGAACTTATCAATGATGGATAGATGATGCTCCTTCACATTGAGGCCTGATGAACGAGGGGTAGATGCTACTCAACCAAATTGAGACCTGATGAACGAGGGGTAGATGCTACTCAACCAAATTGAGACCTGATGAACGAGGGGTAGATGCTACTCAACCAAATTGAGACCTGATCAATGAGAGGTGATGATATCTATCTATCACACCAAGCCAGGTGTGCCAGAGTATTCAACATTTCCCCAATAAGGAGATCAGAATATGTCTTTTAGTACTAGAAACTCAGTCAAACATCTGGTGAATACCTAACCTCCACCTCAACTACCCTTACTATTTAACGATTTACACAAATCTCATATAAATGAATGAATTATAATAAACATAAATGAGATGATCAAAGGACCTTTTTTGTTGCACAGCTTCTCCCCTTTTTACTGAGGTATTTACGGTCCTGTTTCCATTTTAAAATTATTACAGAATCTCCAGTCAGATATATGATCCTGCTATTGCACACTGAGAAACTTTCCAGTTAGATATGTGATCCTGCCATTGTACACTGAGAAACTTTCCAGTTAGATATGTGATCCTGCCATTGTACACTGAGAAACTTTCCAGTCAGATATATGATCCAGCCATTGCACACTGAGAAACTTTCACAGTCAGATATGTGATCCTGTCATTCACACTGATAAACTTTCCAGTCAGATATGTGATCCTGCCATTGCAAACTGAGAAACTTTCCAGTCAGATATGTGATCCTGCCATTGCACACTGAGAAACTTTCGAAGTCATATATGTGATCCTACCATTGCACACTCTGAAACTTTTGTAGGCGCCGCAAGTAAAAATAATTAAAGCTATCTTGCATACATAGCATATGTATTTCAGGATTCCGTTGCACATATCAGCGAAGGCAGAACCAATGTACTGTTTGCTTCCAGGATCAGACCACACCAAATTCACACATTTTTATGACGAAAACGAAGCGCTACACTATAGAGATCTTTTTACGTAAACATATTGAAGGCATAATCAGTCAAAAGCGAGGTTTCCATATCGCCAACAAAAAAGGTGAAATGGTTATGTTATATATATATAGATATATAGATAGATATCCATCTCATTTCCCTATTTCCGTTGGATACGTTTGTGGGTTTTGCTAATTTCCATTCGTTGTCTTTTGATGTTTTGTTTGATAGTGTATCTTGATACAGACCTTTTTGTTGAAAAGATTAATATGTTGTGTGTATTGTAATGTGTATGTTTGCACATCATTACATACTAGTTTTATTGATAGTTCTTCGTGTCTGAGTGAAACTATTATAAAAACCTGTGTTTTACGTAAGTACTTTAAGTAATTTGCACTTCAAAAGTGTTGCGTTACCTTTTTCTTTGAATTGTATATATATATATAATAAAATTATAAAAGAAACACAAAATGAGATATAAAACGAAACAACAGATAATGAACAACTTAACAACGAACTCAATGAACTGCTTTTGCTGACGATCAAAGCATCAAATATGCAGACTAAGAAAAACTATAGAATATGAATATGAAATAAATAAAACATGCTGAGTAACACACAAAAGACAGAAACTATGTAAATAACGCGATAAGCAGATCATATCACATCCAAATTAAGAACACAAAAGTAAAATAATTAAAGGATTCAATCACATAGGAAGATTCACCTAAGAATATATATTTATTCGCATGTATGCAAGTATCTATCTATCTATCTATCTATCTATCTATCTATCTATCTATCTATCTATCTATCTATCTATCTATCTATCTATCTATCTATCTATCTATCTATCTATCTATCTATCTATCTATCTATCTATCTATCTATCTATCTATCTATCTATCTATCTATCTATCTATCTATCTATCTATCTATCTATCTATCTATCTATCTATCTATCTATCTATCTATCTATCTATCTATCTATCTATCTATCTATCTATCTATCTATCTATCTATCTATCTATCTATCTATCTATCTATCTATCTATCTATCTATCTATCTATCTATCTATCTATCTATCTATCTATCTATCTATCTATCTATCTATCTATCTATCTATCTATCTATCTATCTATCTATCTATCTATCTATCTATCTATCTATCTATCTATCTATCTATCTATCTATCTATCTATCTATCTATCTA
Source organism: Meghimatium bilineatum (assembly GCA_034231615.1). NCBI lineage: Eukaryota > Metazoa > Mollusca > Gastropoda > Stylommatophora > Philomycidae > Meghimatium > Meghimatium bilineatum. The sequence goes on along the minus strand of CM067317.1, from coordinate 30,517,479 downwards.
TCTATCTATCTATCTATCTATCTATCTATCTATCTATCTATCTATCTATCTATCTATCTATCTATCTATCTATCTATCTATCTATCTATCTATCTATCTATCTATCTATCTATCTATCTATCTATCTATCTATCTATCTATCTATCTATCTATCTATCTATCTATCTATCTATCTATCTATCTATCTATCTATCTATCTATCTATCTATCTATCTATCTATCTATCTATCCATCTATCCATCTATCTATCCATCCATCCATCATCCATCCATCCATCCATCCATCCATCTATCTATCCATCCATCCATCCATCCATCCATCTATCTATCTATCTATCTATCTATCTATCTATCTATCTATCTATCTGTGTAATTATCCCATCGAGGGTCATGGTGGCCTTGAAATCATCGTGATGTGTGTTTTTGGCTGGGAGCCAACAGTCACAGCCAAAATGTAAATCATGACACAAACGCATTCCGTTCTCTGGACTTCATACTGATAATCCGTAGTAGTTTGAAACTGATCACATATAGATCGTAACACCTAACCAGAGAAGGGCCAAAAGTAAAACACACAGGAACCGTTGCATCATCTAACCAGAACATTCTCTTACAGTCAGAAACATTGGTTAAACTATTCGAAATAAATTGAAACGATATGCAAATAGAAAATAACATTTCTGTGTATTTTTGAATTTTTAGATACTATTCATACATTTAGCAGTAATACAAGTAGACAAGGCTATAGTTTCTGGAGATTTTCCATTGGGGCACATTTCGGTGTGTTCAGCTCCAAACTTCCTGTTCATGTGTTGTTTGAGCGGTGTGTTCAGCTCCAAACTTCCTGTTCATGTGTTGTTTGAGTGGTGTGTTCAGCTCCAAACTTCCTGTTCATGTGTTGTTTGAGTATGTTGTGATTTACTCTCAATCTAAAAATAGTTGTTTATTCCTTTCTTCCAAACATTGAGTAAATAGGCGACTGCAGTAAAACTGTGCAGGGATTGGTAACTATTTTAAAAAAATATAAAAAGTGTTAAAATTTTACGTAAAACAACACACAGAATGACGTTTCCATCAAAAAAGTCTATATCAAATAGTCGAAACGGATATTCCGTGTATTATTCCACTTAAAACTGCTATTTAACTCTTTTATAATTAATTTAATAAAATATTTATTTGCTTCCAAATATGTGGATAGAACGATTATTTGGTGGATAGCATGGTCATTTGCATGGCTGAATTGAGTTAAGTCCATTTTTATGGAGCTTATGATGATGGACTTCATTTCTGGAAATGATAGCAAAACTTATGTCTGTTTTTATTGATGGTTATTTCCAGTTTTTGCTAGCTGATCTGCTATCTCGTTTTACCTAATTGGTTGCGTCTGTGGGTCTCACCAATGGCTCACTAGACAAACCAACCATGCAACAGAAAACCTTAGTAGATGGTATGCCTTTATATTGAGCTTATCTTCTTATAGAAGCTTCATGGCACGTCATCTTTAAAATCCCGTAGTCGTAACCTTCGATAACCGTTATCATGTTGTTCCGACAGGCCGATGTTGTGTTTGAAGTTAGTTACGGGCACGGCGTGGGTGAATGGAACAACAAAGAAACCTGTTGCAAGTGCCAGAGTTGTGCCTTGATGTCGACGTCCGTTTCGGCGACATTAGACTTGAAACACCATTGAGTCGGATGTCTGCTGGAACAGAGGGCGGAACACTTATGGGAATGTCCTACGTGCTGTGAGGCCAGTTTCTAATCAAGAACCAGGTTGGCCTGGAATCAACTGGAGAACTACATGTTTTGCTTGGTTGATACTTGAACACAGGTGAGATACTTGGTGATTTTATGGTATTTACGTAGAATGTGTTTGACCTTTTTCGGAAATGAATAGAGAATGGGAAACAAGCATTTTGACTTTTAGTACTAAATGTCCTTTGTGGCTTGCTTTTTAGTTCTAAATATAGTTTTAGACCAACTTTCTAGTAATAAATGTCGTTTTTGGCTTGCTCACTAGTACCAAATATAATGTTTATTGCTTACATTCTAGTACTAATTGTCATATTTTTGGATTACTTTTTAGCACTAATTGTTATGTTTTTTAAAATGCTTTCTAGTACTAATTGTTATATTTTTGGATTGCTTTCTAGTACTAAATGTCATTTTTTGGATTGCTTTCTAGTACTAAATGTCATGTTTTGACTTACTAAGAGGAGGAGGAGAGGGATAAACTCCATCCTTTCTTGTCTACGGGCCCTCTTAGTTGTGTTATCATTTCATCCGCGTTCGGTACGACTGCTGTAAGACTAACTTTCCACCGTGCTAGTTCGCGCGAGTGCAGTTTATTGACATTCTCCTTAACCTTTCAGCACCATGTGGACACACTAAGCATATCTGTCTTCAATAATACATAAATTATTTGACGGTTGCAATCTAAACTTGATATAGTACACACTTTGCAATTTCAGTTACACTTATAGACTGAACCGTGTCCTGGTGATTAATGTGAGATTATCGAAATAACCCATGTGGAACGTCAGGACAATGCTTCGATTTTAATCAGGTCTTCTGAATTATTGTTGTCATACTTGATTGTTTGATGGGATTTCGAATTCACAGTTGTCTTGAGAGTGAGTGTAATATTAATGTTTATGTATTGCTTTGAACGAGAGAATGTGGTGAGACAGTGAGCATGATTGAATGAGATAGTGTGTTACTGAATGAAAAGTTGAATACCTGGCAGGTAAGTATGTCATGCAGGAAATGTTTTATTGAGTCAAGAGAAGGTTTTGTTATGGAGTCAGTTATTTAAAATAAGTTTCTACCAGGAGTGAGCCTGTCGATACGACGTTACATCAACATTCAAAAGAAAAAAAATGCTTAAAAAGTGTAGAGAATCGCCTTAATTGTACTAGGGTTTCCCCATATATACTCGATCATTAACAGCGACGCTGAAAGCAACCTGTCGATATTACCACTCATAGTATATAACTCAGTAACTTCAAGTGATTATATCCAAAGATTTCAGAAAAATGCACTTGTTAAAAACACTTCAGGTTCGAACTCCTTACCTCTTGAGCTCAAAGAAATTAACTTAAGCCACTATGCACAAATATAGCATCTCATTTGAACGATTAATGAATTAGTGAGGAAGTCAATATGAAGTTGTATCACTGAGAGAGAGAGAGAGAGAGAGTCAATTGAAAGTTTCCACATGGAGTCTGTGAATTAGTAATGTATCTCAAGGAGGTGGAGATAAAATTTTTTCAGGAGCTTAAGTAAATAGAAAGTTGCATCGCGGAGCTTGATTAAATAGAAAGTTGCATCATAAAGTTTGATTAAAAAGAATGTAGCATTACAGATGTTGATTAAAAAGAAAGTTGCATCTAGGAGTTTAGGTAAATAAAATTGTGCATCAATGAACTTGAGTAAGTAGGAAGTTGCAAAAATGAATTAGAGAATCAATAATAAATAGCATCCAAAAAAGGTGCGAAATTAATGGACAATTTCATCAAGGAGTTTGTGAGACAATGGAATATCACATCGGAGAGAGCCAATCACTAGGAAGTTGGATGTATGAAGTTAAGGAATTAATACTAAGTTACATCCCGGAGATATAAAATGAAAGTGAATGAAAGATTTCAAAAGTCAATAAAAAGTTGCATAGTTATATTACATTTTGAAGTTAGGTTAATAATGAGAAATTAAATATGTCATCAATAACTTCACTAACATGGAATGGAACTCAACTCACCCAAGGAACTAAAACTACATGTTATCTACACGTTTTGAAGAAAAGAATAAACAATTATTATTAGATTGAGAACAAACCACGACAGATTCCAATAACACATGTACGGGAAGTTTGTCGTTGCTAACATCGATATCGGCCCATGTGGTCAATCTCCAGAAAATACAGAACATGTTTTACAGAACTTTCCACTGTACCACATCACAAGATGAAAACTATGGCCACCTTAAACAGCTTTGACGGACAAGCTCAACAGCACTGTTTCGGGGCTGGTGGCCACAGTACCGCTCATTAATGAAATCCAGATCAACATCTGACTTCGACTATAGAATGAGGAAGAAGAAATTAATTCAGCAGGAAATTTTACATTTCATCACGGTTTGAGTATCGGTAGTAGGAAATTTTACATTTCCTCACGGTTTGAGAATCGGTAGCAGGAAATTTTACATTTCATCACGGTTTGAGAATCGGTAGCAGGAAATTTTACATTTCCTCACGGTTTGAGAATCGGTAGCAGGAAATTTTACATTTCATCACGGTTTGAGAATCGGTAGCAGGAAATTTTACATTTCCTCACGGTTTGAGAATCGGTAGCAGGAAATTTTACATTTCATCACGGTTTGAGAATCGGTAGCAGGAAATTTTACATTTCATCACGGTTTGAGAATCGGTAGCAGGAAATTTTACATTTCATCACGGTTTGAGAATCGGTAGCAGGAAATTTTACATTTCATCACGGTTTGAGAATCGGTAGCAGGAAATTTTACATTTCATCACGGTTTGAGAATCTATTGGAAGATATGTTATGAAATCAGGCAGTCAAAATGTTAACACAATAAATTGATAAAGATTAAACAGTTCAGAAGAAGTAGAGGGTTTACTTGACTGTACTCGAGTTTTCAGATTTGCTCTTGTCCTTCGCAACAAAACGACATGCTGTCTGATGATAGTATCGACTATAGCAGGTAACTCATAAGCTGAAGAAACAGCCCCACAGACCTCCAAAAACATATTATAGCACACATGACAATGTGGACCACTTTCCAATACGTAAACTTGTAAACACCGGTCAACTATGATTCTCTACAGTATAAAACTATTAGTTAAGAGGAAATCCAGCCTTTTAAGCTGACTCATTTAACTATTCCCTTGATTAGCATTGGCTATGACACAAAGTATAAGCATAGTGGCCAATTAAAATAACGGGAATAGTCAAATGAGTCATTAAGAACGCTTGATTTCCCATTAGCCAGTATGTCTTATATTGTAAACGGTCAGTCAATTATCTTGCAATTTGAAATAAATCCACTATTAAGTGAAATACAGAAATACTATTAGATTTACTATGAGCTATCAAAACGGGTGGAGTATGATGGAAGTGTTATGACAACACCAGCAGCGTTGCTACTATAGGAATTTTGAGTTCTGGGCAAACTTTGCTTCCAGAAAACCCTCTCTAATATCAACTATACACATTTCGGTTGTGACGACCATGAATTATGGTTTAGGCTACTGATGGGCAACCTGTTTGACTTGACGGCAGCATTGAACTTTTCTCATGCGGTAAGTCCAGAACATTATTTTTAACCTCTTAGAATTCCAAGTAGAGTTTTCTAAGCTCTGGAACCAGTGCACGTAATACTTGTAAATAAGACTGGTGGGCCAATAATATGGTTTGGCAGTGTAGATTTGATTTACTAGCTGTAGTTTGTCCACTCCCAGCTATATGTACTTCAACCACGTGCTGCCTCCGCGATTGCCTCTGTCTTGTTTCAGCGATGAACCTCAGAACAACTAGATTTTGAAGGAATAAAACATTGTGTCAATAATGTAAAGTGTTTATATGAATATGTGACTGCAGATAAGGGTTGCACACAAATATGAATGTGTGACTGCAGATAAGGGTTGCACACAAATATAAATGTGTGACCGCAGATAAGGATTATGGACGTGTGACTGCAGATAAGGGTTGCACACAAATATAAATGTGTGATTGCAGATAAGGTTTGCACAAAATTATGAATGTGTGACTGCAGATAAGGGTTGCACACAAATATAAATGTGTGATTGCATATAAGGGGTGCACACAAATATAAATGTGTGATTGCAGATAAGGGTTGCACACAAATATAAATATGTGATTGCAGATAAGGGTTGCACAAAAAATATCATTTCGAGAAACATGACATGGGCCTTAGCAGTATAAAAAGAGTAAAAAAATATGGTAAAAGCCACAACCCTTTACCTCTCCCATCCCCCCCCCCCCCCCCACCAAATATAAGAGATGATATTTCAAAGATTTTCGCTTTTTTTATTGGCTGGAAACACAAGTATACGCTAAGCGTAACCATCGACAATTATAAGACATGTGCTATATTGGAAATCATCCTTCTAAAGTGACGCATTTGACTTTTCCCATGATTTTCATAAATCTGTGTTTTACACATCCGCCGGATAGCATTTTGAGTCATGTTGGAGGTGGGCAGCCTCTTCGAGTGGGATGACTAGATTGAGCGTATCTCGGCTCGTGTGTATATGGGGCAAAGCAGTTGTCGCTTGATAAATATTAATTTAATATCAGTCTGGAGGGCCAGAAAAATTTGGTTTGACTTATCGGTGTGGTCCTAGAGCCGTCTTTTGCTGACTCTTAAAATAAAATTGCTAACATTTGCTAATGTTCTTGAACAAAGTGCTCTTATAAAATTGCGGTTTAAAAAAATAACTATATAAAAGGCACAATACAGGACGGAAAAAATTATTCACGGAATGTATGCTTGATTGTAACAGGGTCAATGGGCTCCCAAGACGACGATGGATAAAAGTACCACACAATGCTAAATATGCTCTTGGCTACAACAGGTCAGCTCGCCCAGAATCGTGAGATAGCAGATCAACTTACCCAGTATCGTGAGACGACAAATCAACTCACCCAATATGGCGAAACAGCAGATCAACTCACCCAGTATGGCGAGACGACAGATCAACTCACCCAGTATGCGGAGACGGCAGATCAAGTCACCCAGTATGGCGAAAGGGTAGATTAAGTCACCCAGTATTGCGAAACGGTAGATAAACTCACCCAGTATGGCGAGACGGCAGATCAACTCACCCATTATGGCGAGACGGCAGATCAAGTCACCAAGAATCGTGAGACATTCAGAGTATCCAACAACAAAACTGGAAATAATATATTGTCTAAGTAAATAAAGTGCTCTTTATACCAAATATGTTGTAAAAATTAATCATTTAGGACTTGTTTTTGGCAGAAATACAGAATGATCATTATGGAAGTTGATATATATAGTATATTCGAAAATATTCACCTGCTAATTTGATTCACATTTTCTTCATATTCATTTGAATCTAATGTTCCCTTTGCAGCTTTATGTATATTACTTATGTCTGTTTTAAAACATATTTAGCTTCTCTCAAGCCAAGACGAAAGTAGTACTTATCAAAATTGTAAACTCAACCAAGTATCAGTTATCAATAGTTGTAAGCTCAACCAAGTACCTCTTATCAACAGTTGCAAACTTAACCAAGTACCACTTATCGATAGTTGTAAACTCAATCAAGTACTAATGGCTTTCAGGAACTTCTACGATTCTCGAAACAAAAATCTCGCGACGGATGATAAAAGATCCACGTAAAGAAAAGCGCTTAACTGTCTGAAAGGGAGGTATTATCGATATATATTGATACGGCGTACTAAGAGTGTCTCTTCGTGTATCTTTAAATCCTCTTGGAGATTGACTACTTACCTCTCACGCACGTGTTTACTCGAACCATTAAAAGATAGCTTTGCTAAATATTTTTTTTTTAAATTTATAAGCGAAACTAAGAGATGAGGGAGGGGTGAGAGTAGAGAGAGAAACGTTTTAAAGTTGTCACTCATACCCAAATCAATCGAGAGACATCCTCACACTTGTACGTCCATATTGTTGTTCAGTTTTGATTTATCGGCATTTGATCCACGCTGTATAGAGACGAGCATCTTCAGGGTTAATTAAGCTAGAGCAGCATTGAGCCCGCCATATTTGAGTATCTGGGGTTAAAAAGTTCTTATTTAGACACCATTATTGCGTTGTCCGCTCCGCCATTACGTGGATTAATTATTTGAGTTATTTCCCTTGCTCGCTTTTGTTTCCAGCTTCGATTTTGTTTTTGTTGCCGCCCCTTGACGCTGGAACCAAGTTCTGAGGAAGCCATTAGGTATAATTGGGAATATCACACTTATTTAATTTTAGTTCTGATTTCAAATTGCCCAGTTGAAATGACATTTTTAATCTGATCGATAACAAATGAATGACTCCACACTTGTTATCTCTGCTTATGCGGCCGTTAATTTGCCAGGGAGCGAGATGGTTGTTTCGCCGATTCGATCTTAGAAATGTTAGATTTGATAATTGTGCAAGTAATGTACAAGAACAATAGCTAGCTAATGTTTACTTGCCTTAAAATCTTCCAGTAATGCGTAGTTTGTTTCTTTCTCATACATTCAATTTTTATGTTCAACTATGGTGTAGCACCTCAGCGTGTTGGTGTATGAGATTAAAAAGAATTGACCTGTTAATGGGAATATACGAAACAAAGATTTGAATAGCTTCTCGTGAGGTATTGGGGAAAATCGGAAGAGAAAATATGCTTAGCAATAGAACAAGACCGCTAAACAATTTGTGAGACGGAAATGATACAAAGATACAGTTTACATTAGTGGCATGGTTTTATCTTGTTAGCATACAGGATATCAAAGTATCCATCAGTTTCAGCAGAGCATATATATTACTGACACTTCCTGTTGTTGCAATGAGCGTATAGCTTGCGCCAAACTGCTGAAGCGGTTGTAGACAATAGACTATGGGATTTGTGTTTTTTTTATTGAAACTGTTATACTGTTTACTTTTTAATTTTATTTTATGTACAATTGTATTGCTGTTCGACTATTTTTCTTGACTGTTGTACTGGACTAGAAAGTTCACTACGTTCAATAATTTTCGTCAGAGAGGTACATATCTCATTTTGCAAGTAGTAGGCTATGTGAGTCTCTAGTGCGGATAGAGAGGTACAGATCTCATTTTGCTAGTAGTAGGCTATGTGAATGTCTCTAGTGCGGACAGAGAGGTACAGCTCTCAATTTCCTAGTAGTATATGAGTCTCTAGTGCGGAGAGAGAGAGGTACATATCTCATTTCGGGCAGCCTAGATACAAGCTTCAACTTTCCTCATGGTAGCTGTGTGTTTTCGGAAAAGAATGGCATCCCTTAGAGAATAAATATTGTCTCGAAAATCACTACAGTCAAGAAACGCGACTTTGACAGCTACATCCTGAATTTGATATGATATCCACTATATTCTTGTATCTTTGGCTCAGTGGTAGAGTGGTTAGAGGACTCTACCACTGAGCCAAAGATAGCCTACTACTAGCAAAATGAGATCTGTACCTCTCTATCCGCACTAGAGACTCACATAGCCTACTACTTGCAAAATGAGATATGTACCTCTCTGACGAAAATTATAAAATTTATCGGTGTGGTCCTAGAGCCGTCTTTTGCTGACTCTTAAAATAATTCTCTGTGGTTAGAGTGGTTAGAGGACTCGTTTCATAAACACAACGTGATTGAACTTGTTCGATGTTAGAAAAATGTTCACCTACAGTGCATTGGTGATACATAGGGATGTATTAGTGGTGTTTTAAAATTCAACAACAATTTAAACGCTTCAATTAATATTTATCTCTGTTGATTGTATTTTGGTCTTAATGTATGCTTGGCAATATTTTCTGTTCGAATCTGCGGCGGGGAGGTACAGAACGCGGTCGGGCGGCCTAGGTATCTGGTTCAAAACCCGTAATCGTGCATGTGAAACATTCAGGAAGCAATTGGTTATATTAAAGTTTTTACAGATAAAAAAAATTGTGGAGGTCTAGTTTCAAGTAATCCAACCACCACGACCTCTGGAAAAACAAATGCATCGTGTATAAGAAAAAAATTGCCACCTTCTTAAAGTATTTATATTATCTAGAAACTTTCTAACCTAGACCTGGACTTTAGTTCAGGGAGCACAGAATATGACCACTATCTTCTTTCCAGGCATGTCGCATGAGGCGACTACGGAAAATTGGGGGATAAACTGACAATCTGTCACCTATGAAAAATTTGTCACTTTCTTTTTTTGTTTTGATTTTTTACTTTTGTCTTCTGTTACATGTTCCCCAAAAATGACGAAGATTTGCAGGCTAGCGAACATTGCACCTTTAATATTTTATGGCACACTTCTAGGCCACCTTTCACCATTACTTCTTCACCCAAAGATCAAGATGGAAATTTTAAAAAACAAACAGATAATATCTACAATTTTTATACCAACACTCTGCTACCAATGTCGAACATGGTCTTTAACAGCCTCGCAGCAGAGGAAAATCGTTACATGTGAAATGAAGTGTCTGAGAAAAGCTGCAATGGTTATCAAACTAGATACAGTCAAGAAACGCAGGTGTCACCTCGATTACTCATTTGAGGAAGATCTGTGCTGTCGTTAGAAAGGCCATGTGCTGTCAAGAGCTACCTGCTCACAGCTAAAATGATTGTTTCATCATCTTTGCAATCACCATGGAAGTTGAAGTCACGGTTCTGGTAATACAACCACCATAACTTTCGGAATAAAAATCGTATCGTGTATAAGAAAGCAATTGCCACATATCTGACGTGTTTATATTGTCTTGAGAATAGCTACAGCCACAAAATCATGGCTTTATGGCTTCATCCTGAATTTTATATGATGCTATATATTTCATTGTATTTGTTGTTTGAATATATTTTATTTATGTTATCTATTTGTTAATAAGCGTGATAAATAATATTTGTTGTATTTTGTTAAATATGCGTGATAAAAAATATTTGTTGTGTTATGTCAATAAGACATATGAATGGGTAATGGAAGACTAGACAGAAAAATAGAAACAAGGTGTCAGAAAGCAAACATAGTGACATACCAACTTTCACCATTACTTTTTCACCAAAAGATCAAGAATTTTTTTTTTAAACCCAGATAATATCTACAATTTTTATACCAACACTCTGCTACCAATGTCAAACATGGTCTTTAACAGCCTCTCAGCAGAGGAAAATCAATACATGCGAAATGAAGTTACCAAACTAGATAAAATAAGAAATGAAGAAATTAGGAAAAGAGTCGGTATAATATAATGTATTGAACATATTAAAAGACAGCAAGTAAAATGGTTCGGTCACCTTATGAGAATGAAACCAAACCAAATACCAATAAAAGCACATAAAAAAAAAAAGAATATCAGGGCATAACGCCAAAGGTAGACAAGAAAACGGTGGATAGAAAACATCAAGATATCCATGAACAAACATGGATTAAATGCAACCACGGCGGCACATCTGGCATTGGAACGGTAGCTTAAGTTCCCACCCCTACGATTAACGGTAAGTGTGAATACGATAAACCGTCATTCAACTGGGGGCAGACAATAGATTGGGTAAAAAAAAACAAGTAAAACTAAAGCAGTGGTTCTAAACCAGAACAATATGACCTATTTGATACTGTAAGGGAAGGGAGTGAATACTTGACTGAGTGGACTACAGTCAACTCACTAACTGAAATTATTTGAAATATCTGAGTGGACTACAGACAACTCACTAACTGAAATTATTTGAAATATCTGAGTGGACTACAGACAACTCACTAACTGAAATTATTTGAAATATCTGAGTGGACTACAGACAACTCACTAACTGAATTTATTTGAAATATCTGAGTGGACTACAGACATCTCACTAACTGAATTTATTTGAAATATCTGAGTGGACTACAGACAACTCACTAACTGAAATTATTTGAAATATCTGAGTCGACTACAGAGAACTCACTAACTGAAATTATTTGAAATATCTGAGTGGACTACAGAGAACTCACTAACTGAAATTATTTGAAATATCTGAGTGGACTACAGAGAACTCACTAACTGAAATTATTTGAAATATCTGAGTCGACTACAGACAACTCACTAACTGAAATTATTTGAAATATCTGAGTCGACTACAGACAACTCACTAACTGAAATTATTTGAAATATCTGAGTGGACTACAGACATCTCACTAACTGAAATTATTTGAAATATCTGAGTGGACTACAGACATCTCACTAACTGAAATTATTTGAAATATCTGAGTGGACTACAGACATCTCACTAACTGAAATTATTTGAAATATCTGAGTGGATTAATTTAGCACAATGGGGGAGGGGGGCGGAGAGAAAAAAAATTGAAAGTCAATAAACTAAATATTTTTTACCTGTGGCTTTCTACTGAATCGAAATGATGATCGAAAACTCTGGTATTAGTATTCACATCTATTGTTGTAGTTGTTGGTGATGGTGATGTTGTTATGTTGCACTTATGTGCTTGTAAAAACGTCCAGCATTTAGCGAGAGATAACTGATATGCAGTATCCACCGGGTGGTCTGAAGTTCCCACCAGAATGGAATCATTGCACTCAGGTGAAAGTTGGAAACACTGCACACAGGTGAAAGTTGGAAATATTGCACTCAGGTGAAAGTTGGAAACTTTGCACTCAGGTGAGAGTTGGAAACATTGCACTCAGCTTAGAGTTGGAAACATTGCACTCAGGTGAAGGTTGGAAACATTGCACTCAGGTGACAGTTGGAAACATTGCACTCAGGTGAAGGTTGGAAACATTACACTCAGGTGACAGTTGGAAACATTGCACTCAGGTGACAGTTGGAAACATTGCACTCAGGTGACGGTTGGAAACATTGCACTCAGCGTAGAGTTGGAAACATTGCACTCAGGTGAAGGTTGGAAACATTGCACTCAGCTTAGAGTTGGAAACATTGCACTCAGGTGAAGGTTGGAAACATTGCACTCAGGTGACAGTTGGAAACATTGCACTCAGCTTAGAGTTGGAAACATTGCACTCAACTTAGAGTTGGAAACATTGCACTCAGGTGACAGTTGGAAACATTGCACTCAGGTGACAGTTGGAAACATTGCACTCAGGTGACAGTTGGAAACATTGCACTCAGGTGACAGTTGGAAACATTGCACTCAGGTGACAGATGGAAACATTGCACTCAGGTGAGAATTAGAGTCTTCTAGGCTAAAAATTAGAGATATCGAGATCGTCATTGTACTTAATGATACAATCGTTATATTGCTAGTACTTTCGAACCATCGAAACACATACATAGCAATTGAATAGGAAACCACACGCGCAAATAATATTTTACAATGTTAATACACAGAACATCTTGTACAGGGTGAATACCAACAATATATTCTACAAAGTGAATGTCTATAACACCTTGCACCAATGAACTCATAGAACATTGTATGCACAGTGAATATCTGAACATATTGTACAAAGTGAATGTCTAGAACATTTTATACAAAGTGTGAACGCTTATAACATCATGTACGAGATGAACGGGGATAAATATCGCTGAGATATGGAATCACTGTTATCTTGTATTGTGTTTGTCGATTAACTAGGACACTGAAGCACTCATGGAGCCAGACACATCAGAACATTAGCGAGATGTCTCGCCAACGATCGATGACTTTACTAAATAACTGTCAAAGTTTATGTTTGATGAGGTTAGTAAGTGTGTTAGACGAATAACACCCATGATCACTACAGTTGAATTGAAGCAGCTCATCTACCGAAGTAAGTTCATAAGCTTTCTGGCTGGTCGCTTCACATGTGATGGTCACTGCAGGTTCAGTTAGTTTCCATTGTCCTTTTTTCTAACATTGAGAGTCAACTCTGAATACCTGCGTTACAATCTCTTGAATAGAGGAATACAGTTACAATCTGGTGAATAGAAGAACACAGGTACAAACTGTTGAATAGAAGAACACAGGTACAAACTGTTGAATAGAAGAACACAGGTACAAACTATTAAATAGAAGAACACAGGCACAATCTGTTGAATAGAAGAACACAGGTACAAACTGTTGAATAGAAGAACACAGGTACAAACTGTTGAATAGAAGAATATAGTTAGTCTGGTGAACAGACGAACACATGTACAATCTTGTGAAAAGAAGAACACAGGTATAGTCTGGTGAATAGAAGAACACATGAACAACTTAGTGAATCGAAGAATACAGGTACAATCAAATTAAAGACATTCAGGTACATCCAGAAATTAAAACATTCGGGTATTATTAATAAGTGTTTATTCTCAAACTCCAGTCGGATCTCTGTTGTAGTAGAACAATATTCTCTCTAGAGATCTCTGTTGTAGTAGAACAATATTCTCACGAGAGATCTAGCAAGTAATCTAGAGATCTCACCGGAGACCTCCAGGGATTTATGGTCGTTCACTGTGTTCTTAGAGGTCGCGGGTTCAAAGTCGATCTTGACCGTCTTGTTTCTAAGGTGGATTTTTTCGAAGATCCCTGGGAACTATCGCTTGAAGCAACAAAGCTATGTGCTATGAGTGGTACTTTCAGCTCGCGGTGTGATGCTTCTTTGAGAGGGGTGGAATACATATGGGGCAACCCTAATACAATGAAATCAATCCTCTGAGTCTTTAAAAACTTTTAGTCCAGAGAATAGACATGCGTTGCATTGCCGTGATATTTGTGCCAATGGCCAGATATATTCGTCTTCGACTGTAGTGAAAATATTAATTACATCACATTGTAAATAGATAGCCACCCATTATGGAATTCCATGCAAGGGTTTGGGGCGAGACAGTCGGCTGTATAAGAAGACATGTTCGCTAAATGAAGGTGGACCCCATTCGTTACGTATTTCTATTATTGTTTGCTTTCAATTGGTTACTATTTATATAGTTGTTATCGCCTTGAATATTTATGGCATGCAATTCTCAGTATATAAATAGTAATCATGTGAAAGCCAAACAATAATCAAAACACTTAACGAATGGGATCTAACTTACTTTAGCATACAGGTCGTCTATACTGCCGCTTTTTTCACGGTTTGGGGTAACGGTGATCTCTTAAGTGTGAATGAAATCTGTAGAGAAAACGTCACATCCGCATAATAAATCTAGAATTGAAAAAACGGTGACCACTACTGAATCGCGACCAATCACGAAATAAGACCTGTAGTATCATTGTCACCCGTACATTGGGCAGCATTTTAAAGTGAATCCTTTGTATTTTTACCGTGATTTTCATTGACTGCTGACACAAAGTTTGCATAAAGTGACCAATAAATCACTGGGATAGTTAAATGAGTCACTTAAAAAAGCTGATTTCTAATGAGACAGCAGGTTCTATATTTACGATTAGTCGCGGCTTCGTTCTGTGATCTTGTCTGTCCATGAGAATCTTTGTTTATATCTGCTCCTACCACGTTCGACTGCTCTCTATAGAATTTTTTTGACATAATATATATATATACAACTTTTCTTCGCTCAACTATAGAAAGAAATGAAATTATATATATATATATATATATATATATATATATATAGGTCTGGACTGCAGACCGCCGAACATATACTTCAAGAATGTTTTTAGTATGAGATGCTGAGACAAATATACTTCCTAACATATGCAACACTAAATTAAAATCTCTATACCCGTTCTATGAACTATAGACAACAATGAAGTTTATTGAGTAGACACGAGGACAGATATAGACATATTTTAAGCAAACGAAAGAACAAGACCTCACCGTGTTTTGGTTGCTTTCAAGTGTTCTTCAATCATTCGGTGTTGACATATTTCTTCTGGTCATCAGACCAAATCCGGAATTATCGGATTATTACAAGTAAAGTCCAGTAGTATTTCCTCTAAACCTCTCTTAAAATGCTTTCTCAATTGGATTCCAATGTTAAACTTCAATATTGCTTTTGAAGAAGGTACTTCCTCTGTACTTCAGCGTTAGTGACCGAGCAACTGTAGCCTAGCATTCTGAAGGGTTTTACAAGTACCCAGGTGCGTCCAGAAGTGAACAAAACGTGGCTTTTTTCAAACGAAGTACTGGTTGGGTGAAACTGCTAATTAATTTTCCTTGGACATAATTATGTGAAGAATGCTAGTTCATTTCTAGCGGCATGATCTTTGACTATTTCTGAACTACTTTTGACTCCCCTTTTCTTCAATAAAAGCATACATTAGCTCATTCACTGAGAAGTGCAAATTGCTCCATTTTCTGAGAGCTAATAACTCAGAGTGATGCTTATATTTGAGGTAGTAGAATTACATATCACTATTGGGTATACTAACTGTAGGCCTACTTCTGTGTGTCGCCATTACTTTCTTCTTGGGAGAATAATGTGGTAGTTTCCCGTTGCATTTCACATCCATATGGGGGATATCCATTTATATCCGCTACCTTTGACAGTACTTTATGTCGGGATCCATATGGGTGCCCTGTCCTGCCCAGTTACTGTTCAATTTTTTTTCTATTTTGTATGTAGGGTGCAATGCCACAAGTTGGACGACACTCTACTACGGAGGAAGCTTGCGATGATATTTTCTGCAATCTTGAGGTAACCTACAGATAAAAGGGTTAATTCCCTCCACCACCACAGCAACACTTCAGTAGGCTTCAGAGATCATGGGGTTGAACCTCCACACCTTGCATCCTTTATTGCGTTTTACTGCATGCGTGAGAGGTTGCAGTGTTACTATTTTTTGCTTCACTGTCTGACTCGTGTAGAAATACGTGGCGAGATATTGCATACAGAAGATAGTTTCTAATATATGCCTATTGGAGAAATAACGACAACTGATGGTAGAATTATGTCAACTCGCCCAGAATTGAGGAGTGTTCAGAGAATCCACAAGGAAGACCACGTTCTGGAAAGAATGTCACATGATGATAATGATGATGATGATGATGAAGATGATGATGATGATTAAAGTCTATTCGACAGATTACTTAAACGGAGAATAAGATTGGTTAAAGTTACGTTCAATGACATGATTAAAGTCTATTCGACAGATTACTTAAACGGAGAATAAGATTGGCTAAAGTTACGTTCAATGACATGATTAAAACTAATAATCTCCAAACAAAACACAAATAAGCTTAAGACGATAGTTGTAAAGTGTGTTCACTGTAGTTGTATCTACATTGATGTCTAGTTCAGAAACATGGATAAAGAACAAATAGCTAAATGACAGAATTAATGTCTTTGAGATGCGGATATGTAGATGAATAGGGAGAACTTCATGGAAGGAGATGGAAACAAGAAGATTGTGAGAACACTATGTTTGAAACAAAACATTAATTATTAAAGGCAACAGAAATTAAACATTAAAAATATATTTTGGACATAATAGAGGCTGCCCATAAATTAAGGGCCTCTGGTCAACAATTAGACGTTATCGGGAAAAGTTTGACATTTCTTGGCAAGGGGAATGGAGGATTGGACAAATATTGACGTCAACAATAGTGGGGAATTTTTTAACACCAACTACACTGTATGACTTTAACAAAAAGTATTTCAATAGGTTAAAAAAAAGTCTTTTTAATTACGTTTTCTGCTACATACATTGGGGGGGGGGGATTGAAATAATTATACGGGGTCGGGGAGGGGTATGAATTCTTGATAAATGTTTACAAGGGTGTATTGCATATTGCAGATTTTGGCAAGAAATTGTTGAGGTAATTTATAGACAATGCCATAATAGACATGACACCTTAATGAAGAACTTTCTTAAAGCTAAAAGGCGGCTAGCAAGAAGTACGTATAGATACACATGATAGGAAAATTCATGAGATTAACGGGATACAGTTGATCGGTTTGCAGCACTAAGTTTAAAAAAATCATATTAGATGATCTTTGACGTCAACCTCCTATGCGAAGACGGCACTGAATGATTACTACAATTTTGGAACATCATTAGAAACTATTATCAATTAGAAAGGGATGTAAAAAATTAGTGTAGGAGTGCCCCCCCCTCCTCTTCCCTCCCCTAGCTATTCAGATCTTGCTAAAGCAAATCATCAAGAACATACAGAATGATAATAAAGAACAAAATCAGAGACAAGCAAGAAACAATGAAGTGACAACGCGAAAAATTAACATGAGAGAAGCAGACATGAAGATGATCAGGGCTTCCACAATAGCGATGTTAAGCGACAAAGAGACTAAAAGTGAGTGGCATCCTTCACTTAACAAACAACAATAATTAACAATGAACAATTAGGCAGGTCTTGGTGACAAAATAACTAGAACTTTCACGGCAATATTTTTGTATGGGCATATACACTGATATCGCCATGCGGTTGAAGAAGACCTGCACCAACAATAGCTGGTTTCTGTGACAGATAAATTGTATATTCGAACACCTATATTTTTTTTGATCATAAGACCAGGATATGACTGTGACCAATCGATATTATAAAACATGAGGACTCATTGGAAAACATATTTTTCGAGTGACATTATACTTTTTCCGTGACTTTCTTTGGCTGTCGGCAATATTTCCAATGATTTTGGTCGTATGATGGAGGATTGAGGTTAATATTACTTAATCTGTAGTGCTAAATCTCATATTCTATTTTAATTTTTTTTTAAAAGGGTTACACTAAAAAAATCTCTCGCCCATGGACTTGTCAATATGTGCACATATGTCTGTGTGTGCGCACGGTTTAAAATTTGTACTTCTTAACAAAGTAAACAAATAAATCATTTACTATATATTCCATGTCAGTTTCCTCATTCTTTTTGACTTTCAATACCTACACAGATTGGCAGCCGCGTTAGCGCAGTGGTTAGCTCACTAGCTTCGCATATGAGTGGTCCTGGGTTCATTCCCCAGCTGAGGCGGAAATGTTTTCAGATCGCAATGGCTCCCAGGTCGACCCAGCCTTAAATGGGTAATTAATCCGGGAAGTAAAGACTGCGAGGGAGAGGAGATGGCTACCGCCCTCATTTGCAGAGCCTGTGAAATGTGAGATCGCTAACATCTCACACCCCTACGGCATTAATAAATGATATGGTTACTTTACTTTACTTTTACCTACACAGATTGGAATATGTGTCTTATTGACAATGAACCTCAATGATCCCTCATGTTTTATAATGACAATTGGTCACCACATGCCTATGTCACACGGTTATGTGATTGCGTTGCCTTTTTTTTCCCCCTAGATTTGTAGATTAGTCCATGTTGACTCACGGAGAAATATTCTTTCTAAAGTGAGACTATTTGACTTTTCCTGCGATTTCCATTGGTTACGTAACCGTATGTTTTGTTTACAACCAATGATAATTACGAGAAAAGTCAAACAGTGTCACTTTAGAAGAATAAATCCTGATTAGTTCAGGTGACTGTAGTGTTGAGGACTCAGTGTGTTGGAGGATGCTTATAGCAAAATATACTTCATGAAATAACAGATCTCTTTCCTGGTCTGTGGAGTTACATGTGGGGATTATTTTTGGGATCGGAAAATGTCAAGGATTCACCTTGACAACGTCATTATGTCCAACATGATGTTTCCCCGTGAGCAACCACAACTGGGCAGACTAAACAAACGATTACAGCCAAGTGCTTTTGGTGAGAAAAGTGTGAGAGACCCCATCAAGAGCCTTTCAATACTCCATCTTTTCTCTTCTTGGTGTTCACAGTCTATCAAGCTGAAGGAGTCTTGAAGGTTTAGTCCGAGTCGAGGAAATCACAAAAGGACCAGAAACTAGTTGGGAGTGTCCGAAACTTTTACCTGTGCTTTGTTCTCTTGTCCTTACTTAACGCAGAAATGGAATTTGTGATTGAAGGTTTCAGCTCTTAGCTTGGTTAATTCTTCCTGTCGTTTCATTGAACAGCCTGGAAGTTTTTATACAAAAAAAAAATCTCTTCTGGAATATTTTGTATAAACGCAATTAAGCCATTTTTATGCTAGACACGCCTGCTCACCATATATTTCACTCACTTGTGTTAGATTTGGGTGTTTTGTGTACTAATAAATGAACGTCCCATAGAACCTTCAGAGTTGAGTATTTATACCAAAATCTAAGTGCCGGTAGATATTATTCTAGTTATACAAGCGCATTTAAAATTTGTTGTTTTATCTTAAACGGTGAATATCTAAAGCCGTTTGACATTTTTTTGACTCCCCTTTGTATATTAATTGTGTCTCTAAAAGTGCTTGAAATCCGTATGTATTCTTGAAAATTCAGCGGTTGTTTTAAGTGTTGCTCTGTGGAAAGTGGCTGCATTATGAAAATCCGATTTTTTTGCTGCAAGAAAGTAATGGATTCAAGTGTCAATGTGACTATCATCATCATCATCATTAGGTGCCATGCCGGCTGGTGCAGGCGGTCATGTGACTATACTGTTGGGAAATAAATATTTGATCATTAGTAATGGCTTCCTCTGATGACATATTCTTCTGCGTTCCTTCTATAATCCTGTAGATTAATAAGATGTAGTCTAGTGAACGGAATGTATTGTGTCATAGTCTACTGAATGTTGCGCTATCTGCGTCTTTTGGCCCGACATATCCGACGTTAGCTTTGCTTCTAGGTAACTTTGATCCAATATGAGATGAATCAGTAAAATTTCACCCCATTACCTCCTCGGTCGCCTTTTACGACCTGTACGAAAGATAAACAGTATTGCTATTTTATGTTTTCCTTTCGAGCCCGGCATCACACTTGCTCCTATAATGACAAATTAAGATATCTGCAACCGTTCAAGTGCTACAGAATATCGTTGGTGACAATGCCGGTCGTTACTAAATAGTATTGTCTGCTGAGAGAGAATATATGTGAAAAAAAATCGAGTTAGATGACGTCAATCCTCTATTCAATTCGAGTCAATTTTGGAGTGCTTGTGACAAGGATTTTGGTAAATACTATCGCAGACCAAATTCAATATTACAATATAACTGGATGAGAAAGAAGTTATTGAGAACATCATTAGAAACGGGTTGAAGGCTCTGCAGTCGAAATGTATAGTAAAAATTTACTAACACTGATAAAATATTAAATAGTAGGTATAAAAATGTGATTCAATCTTCAGAAACGTGAATACAAGTGGTCATTTAGTTTTAAAGACTAAAAAATCGCAAAGATTATGTCTCCAACAAAAAAAAGCATCTACGAGAAGCACTTTTCCAACTGTAGAAGCCAGTCAACTATCCATCTCTATCCGCCTTTTTTATTGTAGTTATTTTATGGGACATATAAATACGTTCAGTTGTTTGCCATTGCTTTTCAGACGGTCCAGATGCACAGTTGCCTGCGGCGGGCTTTGAACCCGGCACATTAGCCGCCACAGACGTGTCCTGTATAACGTCGCGAGACGGACAGGGCTTATCTATAGCTATCTTCTTCTTCAATGTTCATTTTCAAACTACTGCTGGATCTCTCGTTGCAGGACCATTGTCCTACTAGATTTTAAGCAGGATGTAATCCAGAGATTAAGAAATGCTTATTGTCTTCGTTTATTTGCGCCAATAGCCTGACACATCCTTCTCCGGTGGAAAATAATATAAACTGAGGGTTTACAGAGTACCGGTTGTCGTACTTCGACATATAGCTATCGAAATTCATGCTGTGTTTCGTACAGCAATTGCAAGTTAGTCATACTTTTATTCTGCATTTGATAAGCCGACCGATATTAATGATACTAAAAATTAATGTTGGCAATGACTATTTTTCCTTGTCCAGAAAATATCTCAGGAAAACTGAGCTGTCGAAATCAAGAGAAGAAATACAATGGCATTTGAAACTTGCGCAAATGAAAAAACTTTGCCAAGGTACCAGCAGCAAAGTCAAGCTATATATATGATCAGAACATGAAGATTGTCAGTGGCAATATACGGTTGCGAGGCATGTACATTAAATAAAACATTAGCAAAGAGAATCACTACTTTCGAATGGAGATGCTACAGAAAAATTGTACGTATACCACGGATAGATAAAGACAAAATAAGAAGTGTTATTACAATAAACGTCGAAGAGAACTGGCTCCTTAACGGTATCCTAATAAGAAAGCCGTGTTTTTTTCGGTCATAAAAACAAACACAATAGCACGGAAACGATTAACAGTTGAAGGTAGAGGTAACGGCAACAGGGTAGAGAGCGCCCAAGACGACGGTGCAGTGATATATCCAATTTTTTTAACATGTCACTAGTTTGATTCTTGATTCTTGATTAGACATTGGCTTCACAGCACGTGGGACATTCCCATAAGTGCTCCACCCTCCGCTCCAGCAGCCATCCCAGTGTATATAGACTCATAGTTCCGGTCAGGTGTTGATTGTGTGATCTTCGGGACTTTCCAAAAAATTTATTTTTCCTTCCCTCACCTCTAGATACTCCATTTTCTAACATTCTCTGTATTCTCTACGAATTTATTACTGCTTTCATTAAGTCTGCTTTATCTCTCTGTCTCTAGCTGCGGCAGATTAACTCGTCCAGAATCGCGGAGTTATCAAGGAATCTATAAGGAAGACCACGTTCTGGAAAGAATATGTCACATGCGATGAGAATAAAGGAACTGCACTTGAAGTGCGGAGGTGCCAGGAATGATCGTTACTGCGGGTTTATGAGAATGTTTGCCAACGACCAAAGAACTGAAACTGTCAGTCACTGTGTAGTGGTGGATATACTCATGTAAAGCACCAGTGGAAGATATCCGGAGCATGATGATGATCCAACGACTAACTAACTAATCAGAAGGTAGTAGACGGAACTTGAACCAGGTCAGTTCAACTGGCACATATTCGTATTCTTTGCGAAGCTAGTAAGTGCCAGCCGAACGGACCTGATTCAAATATCGTCTTCTGCCTACTGATAAACTGTGACAATTGTACTATATAAGGGACTTAACAAGACATTTGTTTGTTGGTTATAGTGAATGCTAGATTTGTCCTCTCATAATTTAATATAGGGGAGACTACCGTAACTAGTGCACGTTAGAGATTATATTGTGACGTTGTTTCCCCTTATGTTGTCGGACAACTCGGAAGTGATATTCAGCTGTGACCGTCGCGTTCTATAGAGATTTTGATCCAAGATAAAATATCACAACACTGAACACGATTCTCTTGAAAGTAAGCCACTCTATCATTTGCATTCATGTCTATTATCTATCATTAATACTTTTTAATAGTATTGTTTTACTTTTACTTTTAGACTCATATGAATGAAGTGTGCACGCTACAACAGACACTAAAATATGTAATTCAAGAAATGGGCGTTATCACTTTGTAATTTGTGAACTGTGTTTCTTTATGACGGAGTTCGCAAATAAACAAAGAGGTTCTAACAACACTTAATATGCATAAATAATTATTAAAGGAGATAAAGATCAAGCAAATAAAATATCTTGGACACACGAAAAGACATGCCATCTTGTTGAAGGCTTTATTTGAGGGTAAAGTAGAATGGAGGCGAGCAAGAGGTAGGCAGATATACAAGTAAAAGAGTAACACCACACGATGGACAGGTTACAGTTTAGCAGAGTACACCATAAAAATAAGAGACAAAGAACATTAGAGGTATGTTGCAGACAACCTTCGTTGCGGAGACGGCACTTAATGATGATGAGTTCGCTTGAAAATATTGCACAACCATATTAATCTATTGGGATGTACTGTTCATAAAATCAAACGCAGAATGTTGATATTAGTTGATGAGTTGATGTGATGCTGCATAATAAAGTGAATGCGTGATGTTCACACTTTGATCATAGTTAGAAATATCAATTTAAGACAGTCTGGTCAAATGAGATAACTAGAATATGCTACTCTTCGTAATGTCAACATAATCTATGACAGTGGTTTCTAATATGTGTTTATCATCTCATTGAGTCTGCAGTGTTCTCTCAAATGGTTTGAAGCTAGAAGACATGATGTTAATTTTTATATTTGCAATACAAACATAAATGTTCACATATAAAAAGTAGAAAGACAAACAAATACAAGTAGTACGCAAAATAATTAAGGGATGTAAATTCACGTAATTAGATAATGATACAGACGTCCCTGCGAAATTGGAAGAAGAGTTCGATAGAGTAATGCAAGAAACAAGCAATCAAAGCTAGTCACGAAAACACAATTGATGACATTTTCTATTCATGATGAAACAACTCTGCTTTTTCTGTATGCAGTAATATTTTGGAAGTCAAACAAAAACAGAGACAGCCGAACACACACAAAAAAAAACACACCAATATAACAGGAGACTACCCGGTATATGGAATATATTTGTGTTCTATTCTGTGTTTGTTTGTCCTTATTTTGATGAAGTCCTTTCGGTAGAAATGTTCATGTTTTCTATTATATACTTATTTTATGTAAAATTGTAATGCAACCCTTTTGTATATGCCTATATATATATATATATATATATATGACGCAATAATTATATACTTTATATTTGTACATCATGTTCAGTTTTTCTAAACGAATGAAATCCTGTGATCTTTGCTGGTAAACTAATTATTAGGTATTGAGAAAGACATTTTATCGCTTCAAACATTAGACAAAATACAACCATATACACTGTCTGTCTTGTGTGCGAGAGTACAAAATAGTGCAATTTCACGCTCACATCACACCAATTATATGATAAGCAAATGGGTGTTATTATCGACTTATAATTGACTAAATATCTAACAAATCGGTGTAAGATGTGTGTTGACAAGTAGAATTGTGATATATATTGCATATAAACGAACATTTAAACCCATCACTGCATTTTAATGGGAAAAATGTAATTTATAGCGTCTATACCATTTTAATTTTCACACACACAATTTCAACTATTCCTTAGGCCTATATATTTGCTGAGATACATACATCATTTTTATTGGACAAAGATAGTGAAACGTGCTATACTCTCATTTATTCAATGATGTGATGATGCGCATTTGAGAAAAATCCCATAAAATAAAGTCAATATTTTGCACTATCTAGCACCATTGTGAATCGTGTGATGTTGACATGGCTTCCTCCCTCAAATATCGCATATTCCAGTGTAATTTTTGAATGGGTGTTTTGTATGTATTATCTTTTTGCTATGCTATTTTTAAAGAGTTTAGTATCGCTGTTAGAATATCTAGTTCTCCGCAGAAGACGGATGTGTCAGGCCATTTGTGCAAATAAAACGGCAACACAACGCATTTTCGTTCTCTGTACTACATACTGCTATCTGGCAGGACAATGAGCATTGTCCTGCTACAAGAGAATCCAGTGGGAGTTTGAGAATGAACGCAGAAGAAGAATATCTAGTTCAAGTGAGGAAAGTTTCTTTTAGATCACAAAGTGTCCATAGTCTAAAAATGAGCACCATATTTATGGGAAAGTAACGACGATGGGCGTAGCATCGTCCCTATATATCTGATTGGTAAGTGAGAAATGCGAGCCTAATACAGTATTCATGTGCACATGTCAATGCTAGGAAATCGGAATACTTGTATTAGTATCGCTTAATTATTTCACTTTTTTTCTGCATATGATTGTCCATTTCTTAATAAACACATTTGGTCGCAACGTCGACTTTCTGTGTGTATACTCATTAGTAAAATTGCTGCTCAATTTTCTTTGTTTATACGTTATATATTTTCCATTTGATTACCAACCTTATCGTGGGCCACTTTGACTTTTAAAGCGCATTTCTCCCCACCATCTCTCATATCCGCCATCTACCACCAGCTAGACTATCCTATATTAGATGTTCTGTCGTCCACGAGCAAAAAGGGAACATGCCATCTACAAAACAAAATTTCCAGACGGAATAGTGTTCACTTCTTGTACGTATTTCTCCAGTCGTCCTTACCAAAATCGTGCCAACAATCACGTGTAAGGTCACATATACTATCCCCTTCTCCTATCCAGGCTATAATTTTCCAAATTCCAAGAGCTTGCCCCTGTTCACTTACAACACCCCCACCCCTTTTCATAAAAATTTCGGTAAAATATTTTACAAATTTCTCCAGTGTAACACACCTGGTGCTGTCGAATAACATCGAATTCGCTGTCACATTCCACAATGTCCATATATAAACGATAAATTACGACGTGTTTGCCTTGCTGAATCGGTCATATTCACTAAATTACCAGACTTCTGCATTAGAATAAATGGTAAAGGTGAATATCAACATATCAATGAATACATCAAGTAAATAGGGCTATAGTTCTTGATGTGTTTGGCGTAGTGCAAATTCTGGTATATTTAACAAGGCATGCTCGAGTGAAGTGAATTCACAAAACAAAGCTTGTCAAGCAGATTCAATGAAAAGACAGTCATGACTTTCAAGGTATGGTTGAAAGGAGACAGACGGAAGTAAAGAAGACCTCTGATACAGAGAACAAACAAGCCTCATTCGTGACATTTTTTATTATTGTCATTGGTCACAATTTATCTACTTGAAATCGCATTTTAAAAAAAAGAAAACAAAAAGGCAAAGAAGGACCACTGACTTGTGAAGGTTCATATAAGGAGGGATAGCCACCCACCCCATCGCACATAAAGTAAATATGAGACTAAAGTGGGATTTCTTGCACCCCTTCGCATATAAAGTAAATATGACTTAAACATGAAGTTTCGAAGAGTCGCCTAAGGAGGTTTGGTGATGGAGTTGGCTATTCCATCCCATGGTTCAAAGTGACCAACATACCATGCTGAAATCGAATGTGTGAGACCGAAAGGGAAGTCAGATATGGCTGCTAAGCTGTAAACAATAGCAGAACGCATTCTGTTCTCTGGACTACATTCTGCGGAAGTTTTTTTTTCTTTTTCTGGTTCTCAAACTCCTGCAGATTAGCAGGATATATCTCTATAATCCTGAAGGCTTATAGAGTTTATGATGATGATGATGATGATGATACCAGTCCTACTTGTGATGTTGCTCTGCCATCTTGTTTGGTCTTGTCTGTAGTCCCGAAGAAGGGATGATCTATTTTGAAATTTGTAAAGACACTTTTAGATACACTTTAAATTGTTTCTTCTTTCCTCCGACACCTCACTTTCCCTTGGTGAAATTACTATATGTTATTTGTTATGTCATCTGTGTATTTGACACACAACTCACCAGCGCAATCTTATTTGGATATTTTGTAGGTTACTCGAATTTCAACCCATGAGGACATCCGCAGGACCGTAGATATGCCTTTTCAATAGAAGGCGTGGAGTTTCATGAAATGTAGAACATAACTTTTAGTTGAGGACAGATTTTGACATATTTTTTTAAAAGTATAAAAATATTTCCAGTAGTTTCATCGTAAAAAATGGGGCGGGATTGTACCATCGTTTAATCGATACTCTGGGGTACAACTGTACAACAATAGTACCGTTCAGCTGTACAATGAAACGGATATGCACACATTAAATTTTACCTGGGATTACTATTTTTGGATTCTCCGACCCAATAATTGGACAGTTTGTTCGATCACTGTAACACTGAACGACTTTCTGTTGTTCGTAACGATTATTATTACCATTGTTTCATGACATATTTGTGGTAGTATGTGTCATATCTATTTTCTTAAAGGAGGGGATTGAACCGCTAAACACCCCCCAATTCACCACACCCAAACAAAATAAAAACCCCACAACTTTGACCATATGTATTTGATAATTTATTTGATCACTTTTCTGAGACATCAAGCGTTATGTCATTTTATTTTCTAACTTCAAACGATGTCCAAGCACAGCTTTCTCCAGATTCTATGATCAGTGGTGGGCAGAGTAAGGCTGATGTAAAAGTACTGCATGCGCCGCCAAATAGTTAAGAAAGAAGGTCTTCGACCTTCGAAAGTCATCAAGGCCTTCGACAGAGTACAACGTGAAAAATTAATTGAATATCTTATATATATATATAACTGCCTTTATAAGAATGTTTGCATTTTGTCGTTATAAACTAGTTACTGAGACGTATCGTCGACAATATAAGGTATATTGGGTAATTGGAAAACAGAATTCTAAAATAAAAATTAAAAAAAAAAGACTTTTCCCGTGATTTTCAATGGTCAAATGATTATACTCTGTGTCTACAGCCAATGAAAATCACAGATAATGTCAAAGGAGTTATTTCAGAAGGTTGTTGTCCGATTAGCTGATACCAGCAACGGTTACGCTTGAGGCGTGTACGTTGTCCTGCTAACTATATTCTGTGTTTAATGACGAAATAGCAGCAGGCATGTGGTACATCTTACTGCGCACGGTGACTGATGTTATGTTAGAAGAAATGTCAACAAGATCTCGTCCTTTCAACAAGATCTTATTGCCTGGTCAACGAGATCTCGTCTTATCTCCAGCAGTTTTTGACATGTGACCTCAAGAAGCTTGACTTGAAAACTCATAATACAATCAACGATCGCTTGAAAAATGTGTAGTTTTTTTTCCATAACAGTTTTGCTGTATATTCTTGAAAGAATTGACAAGATAAGGTATTGCGAAAATTGGGGAAGTAGGGGGGGGGGGGGTTGGGTGGCTGGAATAAAGAAAGGAAAATTTATCTTTTAGCATTGTGGTTTCTATATGTATGTTCTCTGAGCACAAAAGGTTCGCGATGTTCCCTGAGGGGGTCCACGAAGGATTGATAAATGTTAAAAAAAAATTACATTTACAATACTACCACAATGTGATATGCCCTTTGCACGTTGTCCTCACTTCCATTCTGTAAGCCTCCCTATTCTACGTAAGCTGCCCTGCTTTTTCCAGTGTCATTTTCAGAAGATCTTTGGTATCCTGTGTCCACGTCTTGGGTGCCCTCGTGCTTTCCTTCCTTGATTCATTGAACCTTATCATCCATGATTTACCTTTTTAACCCATTTTGTCTTTCTAACCCATGATCGAAATATGTTTGCTTGGGTTAAAAAAAATAGCTTGAGAAACGAATTTTCTTCTATGTTCATGTCTCTGCGAACATCTGTGCTGGCTTATCTCTCTGTTCACGGTATTCTTAGGGCACTTCTATAGTATTTAGTCTTCTTCTTCTTTTGCGTTCGTTCTCAAACTCCTACAGATTAGCAGGATGTAGTCTGGAGAACGGAATATGTTGTGTCATGGTTTACAGTATTTCTGAAATATCTACGCCTTTCGTCCTGAAACATCCAACTTCAGCATGGCTTTGAGTCACTTTAACCGTATGGGATTGGACAGATAACTCCACCTCCCTAATTGCCTCTTACGATAACACACAGAAGGTAAACAGTGTTGCTATTCTTTACTCCCCTCTCGAGCACCGGCAACACACGGATGACTAAAGCATTTCCTTTCAGATGCTGGCATGTTCCTTTCTATTGCCGTAGTTTTCAAGCACTTGTATAGGTGTCTTGCGTAACAAAAGTGTGATATATATTCTTCTGATTTCACTCTCAGATATCAACCTGTAAATGCATATACTGATATTAAAATGTAGAAATGTAGTATCAAAGTCATTCCTCTACCGACGTAGCGAATCGGGAAACCATTGATATCATGATTACGGCCAAAATAAAAATATCCCATGGCCGACGCAGATACTAGCAAAAAGTACAAAGTCGACTTTCTTTAAAGGTTGAGAAATTGCACCATCGCTACTGAATACCTACGGAGAGAAATTACTAAAGAGGTTGCCGCGTACCTGTGATTAAAGCGTGGATGTGACGTCATTTCACAACTCAAAATACTCTACAGTTACCTGAACTCTAGATATACCAAGGGGACGGGAGGGGGATCCCAGAAAATGGACACTAAACATAGGAAGAACACGGTTGATAATTATGGAGAAAAAAATTAGTAACAGTACATCAGTCACGAATATAAAACGACATTGAGGACTGGTTGCAGGAAACATAAAAGGATGTGATCGCTTTGTTGGACAATGATTTATTGTATCCTATTGTGTTGCTGTTCCAGCTACCCGTGGTGCTCTATACCTGGTTTCTGTAGCGTGAAGGGGAATCAATGTGCATGTTAAATATAGAGATGTTTTTTTTCAGCATGCGGGCAGAGAAATTCTACACGTAAATCAATTGAATACTTAATGTCTAGTGAGTCAACTGTAAATGAAAAACTAAGGAAAAGTTATGGGAAAAGTAAAAAGTTATTCGGACTTTTTAAATGCCATTGTGACATAACCATTTCGATTAAATAAGACTTATATGCTAACTCCGTCGAAGACGGATGTGTCGGACCATTGGCGCAAATAAAACGGCGACACAACGCATTTCCATTCTCTGGACTGCATCCTGCTGGAAATCTAGTAGTACTGCTACAGGAGAGATCCAACAGGAGTTTGAGAATGAACGCTGAAGAAGAAGATATGCTAACTCTTGCCTGATCCGACTTATCCGATTTTTTCATTGACTGGCTATATAAAATAAATAATAAATAACAGCTGATCAATCGAATCAGTGGTTAGCTTTCTTGTTCTAAACAAAATCAAACCAGTCAAAAGTTTTGACATGATCATTGGTTAGTCTACTGGTTCTAAACACAATAGAACCATTCAAGAGTTGTGACGCGAGCATGGGTTAGTGTACTAGTTCTATACACAATCAAATGAGTTAGGAGTTGTAACATGATCATGGGTTAGTCTACTAATTCTAAACCTTTCCTTTTCTTTGCCTTCGACTTAATTTTTAGACAATTATGCTTTCATGACCTTTCCCTTCACCCTCTTTAATTAAAGAAAGTGGTTGTCTACATTTTCGCAGACCACATGTCGTTTTCAAGTCTATCGACAACTAACGTGCTCAAGTCTATTGACAACTAACGTGTACAGGTCTACGGACAACTAGCGTGTTCAAATCTATCAATAGCTAACCTGATCATGTTTATCAATAACTAACCTGTTCAAGTCTATCGATAACTAACCTGTTCAAATCTATCGATAACTAACCTGTTCAAGTCTATCGATAACTAACCTGTTCAAGTCTATCGATAACTAACCTGTTCAAGTCTATCGATAACTAACCTGTTCAAGTCTATCAATAACTAACTTGTTCAAATCTATCGATGACTAACCTGTTCAAGTCTATCGATAATTAACCTGTTCAAGTCTATCGATAACTAACCTGTTCAAGTCTATCAATAACTAACCTGTTCAAGTCTATCGATAACTAACCTGTTCAAGTCTATCGATAACTAACCTGTTCAAGTCTATCAATAACTAACCTGTTCAAATCTATCGATGACTAACCTGTTCAAGTCTATCGATAGCTAACCTGTTCAAGTCTATCAATAACTAACCTGTTCGCCTATCGATAATTAACCTGTTGAAGTCTATATTCACATTCAAGTATACATATTTTTAAAAATATGTCAAGCCAGGTTATAGGATAATTTTACAAATACATTCATCTGTAGCCATCTAAATACAATGGAATATGGAATGTAAAATGAGCTGTTATAACAACATGTAACAATGTTTCAGTTATTTTAGAACAGGTTGTGGCCCTAGCTAAATGATGCTGTCTTGCCCACACTGTCTTCTCTCTTCTGATGTGATCAAGAGATAATGACTGAGGTAAAACCTGCAAATGTATGACATTGCATTATGTGCCATTTAATGCAGGTAGAGTGGTCTAATTGTAAAACTTGGAGAAATTAAAACTTCGACATCATCAGCGACATCAATATTTATTTCGTCTCTTCTGTATGTAAATAAGGCTCGCAACTTAATTACATTTGATGAAATAAAAAGTACACAACCTTTTTTATTACGCTTTTGCAAACATTTGAAAACAAACTAAGGATAAAGATTTCTAGCCAAAATAAAATATTTTTTATGATGGCGGCACATAGACAAAGCAATACTCGATGGAGCGTGAGGGAGGCTGAAATAGAGCAACAACTTGTAGTTTTCTATTGACATTCAATTTTCGAGCGTGCGTGTACGTGTGTGTGAGTGCGGGCGTGTGTGTGTGTGACAGGTGGCTTCTAGTAAGTTTTTATTCGATTTTTATTTAGTGTAACTTGTTTGCCAATGCTGGTTTGTTTGTTTCGCTCCCTGTATGTGCCAGAGTCTAGCTTATTCCCTAACAGAACGACCTCTGGTGGGGTACACATATAGATTCGTTGGTTGGTTGGATTTTTGCGAATCAAGTGGTCTATAGGCTCATGATCTTTGAACAAATGCCATTGTGTGATATACGCATGTGTTTGTAAGCTGTTGTTTTGTTCCATATAATGTGTTCCACTTATCTGGCCCTGGAATGAGAAGCATTTTCCAGACGTCATCTAGCGCTGGACATTCAAAAAGGTGGTGGTCAATAGTTTCATAGGGATGTGTACACAGCCGGCACCCTGGAGTGTGTTGTGGTTGTATTCTGTTCAGGTGATTGTTAAGCTGTACATGTTGTGTGAAGTCGGTGATTGTTAAGTTGTATATGTTGTGTGGGAAGTCGAAAGATGATACTCTGGTCTTTCATTCGCAGTAGGTGGTTGATGTTGTCTTTAGGATTTGGGCTGATCATATATTAATACATTTCCGAATCAGTGTCCGATCAGAATCAATATGGTCCATTTGTTCATACAATTCTCAATTTCAACATCATTTTAGCTATTTGTGTATATGGCTGTTCTTGTTGCGCTCCCTTCTTTGCTAGTCTGTCTGCTTTGTTATTGCCAGGTGTGTTTGAGTGGCCAGGAATCCACTGCATAACGATGCTGACTTCATAAGATGTAAGTAGATGATTTGCATGGTGATATATTTGAACTAGCTCGGCTTACAATGTCCATCACATTCTAGTGATTGAAGAGTGAATACAGAGTCTGTAAAAATCACAATATATATTCGCATGGACTTTTGATGAAAGGCATCAAATATGGTCTTCAGATAGTACAAGACAACTTCCAGTGCTGTTATTTCAGCTTCATAGTTAGAACATATCTCTCCACAAGCATCAAACAACTCATCAGATGTTTTGTCTGGATATTCTATATATATATATATATATATATACATCATAACCTGCTTTGATGGTGACTTTGAAAGCAGATCCATCAATGTGGACATGAATACATAGTTCTGGGTAGGTGTCTATTGTTTTCTGTGTTGCTTTCATAAGACTTACTGGGTCCGAACTTTTTATTGCATTATCTCTTAATTGTGTCTTGATTTCCATCATTTTAAAACATATGTGTGGTGGTAAACATTTTTCGACTTTCTGTAGCTCTTGTCTCTTGTCTAGGAGGTGATAGTTCTTTTATTTCATTGACAGGTTTCCACCAATATGGTCAGATTTACATTCTATTACAAGGCATGGTTAAATTTCAACATTTGACAAGTGTCCCTACTTGGGGACTCAAATGTTTATATAAGTCCGAAAATTTGCTTGGCTGACATATATTGTCCATGCTCTATTCTTTGTCTTTTTGTTTATTATGTTCCTATACATTGAGCGTGCAATGTATGTACCTCTCTTTGCGCAGGTAAATAGCTCGAGTGTCACCAATTTTAGTAGCTCAATTTCACTCCCAGCTTGTAGAGAACATGTCACACATACCACCAACTACTACTGCACCTATGAACTTTCTTTCATACTCAGACGTCTCTAACTTCTAGGGATATGCAATGTTTCGAAAAGAAGCTTCCTGCTCAAAAGAGTTCTATATGTATATGTTGTAAAAAGGTTCCACCATTTTGTATGTAGACATCCAATCACATAAAAGGCTGTAATAATATCGTAATATCAATAATGCTGACTTTAGCCACATAGTTCATATAAGACATTCTGCTTTCCATGTAGTCATTGTTTTCATAATATAATATTTTATACGTTTTTTCCACCCATTCAAACCGGTAGACTGCTTGTTTGTTGGTTTCTTTAGATCCACCGAAATTATAGCAATACAACTCTTGAATGTGTTTATGCAATTTGATACATTTTCTCCAGAGCTATATTTCATACCAGAAAGTTCCCAACTCTCATCGGTGGGCAAGGCTGTGAGAAGAAATCTTTTAATCAGAGATTGTGAATACATCATTGTATAGATGAAGTGCTGGTGGTTTTTCAATAAAACAAATCCTCACTATATATGCATGTATAGTACATGATCATGGTGTAGTATACTGGTTCTAAACACAATAGAACCAGTCAAGAGTTGTGACGCGAGCATGGGTCAGTGTGCTAGTTCTATACACAATCAAATGAGTTAAGAGTTGTGACATGATCATGGGTTATAGTCTACTGGTTAGTCTACGGGCAGTATACTCAGTGCCAGATTTACCTATAAGCTAAACGAGCTATACTATCTTGGGCCCCCCCCCCCAATAATTTTTAATTTCACTGTCTATGTCAGTGTTTTCCAACCTTTTTTGTACCATGCCCCACCTAAGTCTTTCTAAAATTATGATGCCCCCCCTCCCTCTATGTAACATATACATATATTTTTTACATTCAAAAATTGAATTATTACTTAAATGAAGCATAATTACAACTTGTTCGAAATGCCCACCTGAACAATTAAACTGCCCACCTGTGGGGCGTGGGCCCCACGTTGGGAAACACTGGTCTATATATTCTTAATAGTTAAAGGGCACTATATCTCAAATAGCTTAGGGCCATATCAATCTAAATCCAGCCCTGAATATACTGCTGCTTGGTGATTATGTCTGATGGGCCAGTGGTAATACTTTCTGACCTTCCGCGTGTGTATTTATGGCTTTCTATAAGCATGTACGGGTTATTCCGTTCGAACTATTCTAATCAATAGTTTAGCTTCCTTGACACAAATAATAGTTTACGGTCGCTATTTTAATACTTGCATGGACTTAGACTTGAAGTTTCTATATATTTAAGATCTCTTAAGTTTTTATATTGAAAACTATTAACGCTGAGAAAAGGCGTGGGTTTTTGTTTTCCAAAGTGATCAAACTTACTGTTTGCACATCAGCTTATTATACTATATAATATGAACTTCAGCATGACAATATCCTCTATGTGTTTAGTCCATTCTTCCAAACCAAATGTACATATTTGTTATATTTGTACCAGTAACGAAACTAAGCATGGACGACAGAGCAGTCACCCTGTAGAGGAAGTCAACAGAAATCACTAGGGGGACTGCAAACGAAATGAGTTTAGTTTACGTAGAGCCTGATCACAAGTTTTCCCAGCTATCCATGCTGTATAGTTTACGTAGAGCCTGATCACAAGTTTTCCCAGCTATCCATGCTGTATAGTTTACGTAGAACCTGATCAAAAATTTCCCCAGATAGCCATGCTGTATAGTTTATGCTCTAACTTGTACTATTGCTTATACTCGTTTCACGAAATATGTATTATGTTATATTTGAATACACAGTTAGATTGATTCTTTTTTCTTGTATTCGTGTTAGCATATGTGGTAAAAATGCAATATTAGTATTGCATATTTATTAATTCATGAACGTATGCACATTTAAAAGCCCTTTCGACCAATATATATTAAATAAGTTACTTTCATAGAAGAAAATGAAACTATTACAGATGCTGGATGTTGTGAAATGCTTTTGGGAGTTACTTCTAAAATCGCATTGGCTATATACATTACTTTCCTTGTTCAACTCCTTCTTTAGAATAGTCTTGTGCCAGATCGCAAATTTGGAGAATTACTTACTTTTTCCTATACTATTGAGGATTGTTTCACGACGGGAAATCTTTAAGGAAATACAGTAATGTTTATATATAACCGCACCTAACAGTGACGTCGTAGTTAGTCCTTGTTAGTATACCCAGATGTCCATGGTTCATAGCAGTGTTGTTTTTACTTTCTTGTATCATGTTTCGCTCTTGATGAATTCCTATTGAACGAAAGCCAATTTTTCGTATGTTACAATGCCTGCTTACAGTGATTAATAAAATCTTCTTGCCGCGTGTTTTCAATTTTCGCATATCGGGTTACGTTTTACTGAAAGTTCACCTGTTAATGTAACAGACGCAGTTTCAACTCATAATTAAGCTTTAATAAATGCATTTTAAAATGCATAAACAGCTGCCAAGTAAACATTAGAATATTTAAATTTAACACAAATGCTGCGACAAAACACTTATAATCATTATAATGTAACAAGATGCTAACACCAAAAACATAATCATCAGAAACATTCGAATCTAACAAGAATATGTCACAATATTAATATAATTATTATAATACAATATAAACAGCTACACAAAATACTACTTATAATACATATAGTCAAATAATGCTGAAAACAGATGTTCTGGGCCGGATGGGGAAAAATAAAGCAGTTCCACTGTGAAACAAGCAATACAACGTGCTTCACGTTCCCGGTGGAAATCATAGGAACATTCATGTTGGTTATCAGAGGGCGAGAGCAGAACAAGAAGATCAAGAGTGTAACAGAAAAGCTACAGCGCAATGTTTGTCCCCATAAGTTCAACCGCCAAAGTCCAGCTTGTGTCGGCCATTGACGCAAATATATCCGTTCTGCAATCTTCGTTCTATAGACTACATCCTGCTGGACATCTGGAAGGATCACTGTCCTGCTGGAAATCTAGAATGATTATTATCCTGATACAAGAGAGATACAGCGGGAGTTTCTTCTTCTTCTTCTTCTGCGTTCATTCTCAAACTCCAACTGGATCTAGCTGGATCATGGTCCTGCTAGATTTCCAGCAGGATGTAGTCCAGAAAATGGAAATGCGTTGTGTCGCCGTTTTATTTGCGCCAATGGCCCGACACATCCGTCTTCGGCGGGTAGCGGGAGTTTGAGAACGAACGCTAACTGAAAACACTAACAGCTCTCGTATTTTCATACAGGCAGGGAGGCACGTTGCTGAAAATCGATAGAAATGTAGCACAGGCGTTGTAAACACACAGTACTTGAAAACAATAAAATGTAGCCGTCATCATAATATTAGGCATATCACAGGCGTTAATCTCAGAACCGAGACAGCATGACAAGCGTACAACCGCGAAACAGTTTTCCAATCAATATTGACATTTTAAGTGTACACTAACACCACCATCATCCAACAACAAACAATGGCCTGGCATCATCATAATTAAATCCATAACCGTTCAGAATCGCAGCGATGCTACTTTGAAAACATAAACACACAATTTCGACAATGTCTCTCTATTCTCAGTTCCATGTTTGAGTGCGAAGAATAGTATTCATATCCAGTGTTTAATATTATCAATCCATACTTTTCATTTGTCCTCATTTTCTTCTTCTTCTTCCACCATCAATTGTTCCCTGCAGGACAGTCTTGGTAAGAGAATCAATTCTCATCACCTGCCCAAGCAATACACGATTGCGACATTTCATTACTATAATATGTTCTTGTTAACAACATGCAAGAGTATTTTGGTTAAGTAAAAGTAACATGTACCTCTTATAGTGAGGTACGCACCTTGAAATCGCGGACGCTTGTTCATATTGGTTATATCAGAGTTTTTAACTAGCAAAAATAATGGAGGTCGCGGTTCTGATAATCTAGTCACTATGTATGAATATATACATTAATGTTGTGTTCGCAAGAGATCGCTAAGAGTGTTTATTTTGTTTCTCAAGTATATATTTGTTTCATGTTTGTTTCTCGGGTATACATTGCTTTCACGTTTGTTTATCACGTATATATTTATTTCATGTTTGTTTATCACGTATATATTTGTTTCATGTTTGTTTCTCGGGTATATATTTGTTTCATGTTTGTTTATCACGTATATATTTGTTTCATGTTTGTTTCTCAAGTATATATTTATTTCATGTTTGTTTATCACGTATATATTTGTTTCATGTTTGTTTCTCGGGTATATATTTGTTTCATGTTTGTTTATCACGTATATATTTGTTTCATGTTTGTTTATCACGTATACATTGGTTTCATGTTTGTTTATCACGTATATATTGATTTCATGTTCCGCATAATTTGATGCACATAATCGTCTGTTACATTTGTTTTTAAAAGCATGCATCTCTGTTTGTATATTAATATTAAGGGATTACAAAGCTATTGTTCAACCTAAGACCAGAATCTATGTTTGCTATTTCAAGATATGTTGGCTTGTTTCTTATGGCGACCCTATGGTCTGGTACGAAATAAAGTTTTAAAGCGTGCAATTATTGCCAAACGACATCTATTGTGCAAGGCGTCTTTGGTAAACGTTCTTCTGTGAAAGTTTTAATTGTGTTGTCTGGAAAGGAATAGAAATCATGAAAATATCGCAAAGTCCTGAAAATAATATGAGAAGAGAAAAAGAAAAGTAAATGTGGCAGTCTGGCAACGATTCAACGTGGACAGGTCGCAATACAGACAGCAGCAAAACATGTCAAGCTTGCTTGACCTTGGTTAGCTTTAAATTTGTCGACCAGCGTGTAAGTACGAGAACTATTTCGTTCGTATGACTGACCTACTTCTAGCGAAATGGTTACAGGCGTAAACAGTTCAGTAGAAGTGGTAAAAACACTGAATGTATTTGTCCCCAGCGCTGAAGTCGGGTGCGTTTGGCCATTGGCACAAATAAAACGGCGACACAACGAATTTCCGTTCTCTGTACTTCCCGTCCTGCTGGAAATCTAGTAGGAGCATTCTGCTACAAGAGATTTCTGATGGGAGTTTGAGAACGAACGAAAATAAAACCAAATAAATAACGCAAACAAAACAGCAAACGCAATATAAAAAATCCCTTTCATTTTTTTGTTTGTTGATGCCGCCAATCTGGTACACTTAAATTAAAGCGTTTGTTCTATTGATAACTGCTTCCTTAACTTTAGTCTATCTCTTGGTACGTCATAACGCAAACATTTTATCTGTGCTATATGAGATGCTATTATGTTGGTAGTAGTTTCTTTAAAATCACTCTTTGTTAGTGGAATCTATGACAGTGACGTGAGAAATTTTAAATTGTGTTTCTTTCTTCACATATTTTGTTCAAGGAATTTATATAATGTTGGGGCATACTGTCTAAGGGTAATACTTCCCTATTGATATGAATTTTCAGCTCTTTCATAATTTGACACGTTTTTAAATAGTCTCTTTAGAAGAGCATATGCATGTCTCACTTATGCGCTTGTGTCTCATTATCCTGTTCTTTCCGTTAATATTGTATATTTTATTATGCTCCTGTTTTCAAATCTGTCAAGTCCTACATTGTTCTATATTCTTTCTTGACGTCTTTGCTTTCTTGTCCACTGCATCATTAAATACCATTCCGACGTAGACTGTAATCCACCATACATTAACGTAGGTACCAAAAGTACGATATAAGGTCGTTGTTATATATACAATTTCGTCTATTATATCTGGTCTGAATCATTTTTTTCATGCCCGCTGTAAGCTCTCATATTCGTAGAACAGAGTAGGGCCTACGTATTATTAAAGACGTATGTATATATGTTGCATATAGGCAGTCCTGCTTTGTAACAGTGCGATACTGATTGGGCCTCGGAGGTCAAGATATTAGGTTCATCTACAGGCACCCGGACTGTTCAGAAAGTGATGTCAAACTATTGAATGTATTTATGTTACCTAGAAATTCACTTAAACCATAAAAATGCTGGGTTGACCGATACGTCCTGAATAGGATGTGCTATCAATCATGACCGGGCTTCGGTATAACAGACCTGTGTACATATGTCATGAAAGGTCAATTTTGATTATTTTCGTGAATTTCGTTGATCGGCCTTGGCAATTTTTGGCAGGAGACTCCAAATATATAAATAGTAACCAACGAAAAAGCGATAATAATAATAAAACGTAACGAATGAAGTCCTATTTACTTTCTGTACATAGGTCTTCTACTGGCAACAGTCACGTACATGTATAGGTTGATCTTCACTGATGTACTTACTCAGATACCTACACATGTGTGCATTCATCGAATGACAGAAACATCATGAGTTAACAGTGAACTAATTGTATATCAAGTGTGTCGCAACACTTGTCTCTATAGAGGTATTGCAACATAGTAGACCTCGTTGTAAGTGCTGTTAGATAAGATATCATGGGCGTGGTAATAATAGTAGAACATAAACAGGACGAACATATCTCTATAATATATGGTATCTAGAGTCACTGTACACTGACGGTAGTAGGTACACTGACGCCACACAGATCGGCAGTAAATACTCACAATTCTTAAGACCACCAATGTAAATGAGTGCACTGTGACTCTGTAGACGCCTGGTACAATGTGTGTCACATCAATCGACATGTTATTTTAAATATTTTAAAATGCTACTTTTAATGGAGTAGAACGTACTTTTTAATCGCGATTCAAATCCTAAATTGATTATAGCATGGATGTGATCATTAGAAATCATGGAGATCGTAGTTCAGATAATCGCAACTTCTTTTGTATTGATTTTGTATCGATTTTAATTTGCTTTAGTAATAAACCCAAGTCTGTTTTTTCTATGTGTTTGTAATATTGACACACAACTATCACAATTTTTGAGCCCATGACTCCCATATACGAAATAACTACCAGAAATCACGAATCAGTAGAGGGTGATCGCCATGTCTTGCCGAGACGCGAGAATGCAGAAAATAGCAA
The DNA here is from genome assembly GCA_034231615.1 of Meghimatium bilineatum. Lineage (NCBI taxonomy): Eukaryota > Metazoa > Mollusca > Gastropoda > Stylommatophora > Philomycidae > Meghimatium > Meghimatium bilineatum. The sequence goes on along the minus strand of CM067317.1, from coordinate 30,477,303 downwards.
AACTGTTATCTGCATAGCATGTCGTAGGAGACGCCTAAGGAGGTTTTTAGATGGAGTTTATTGTCTCATCCCATATAAGGTAAAAGTGACCCCTGAGCAAAAGTACAGTAGTATGTATCAGGCTGTAAGATGCGGATATCATAGCTAGTCTGCCAACCTTAACATAACGTATTCCGTTCTCCGAAACACATCCAGATAATCTCCAGAGGTTTGCAGGGGCAGCATTTTTCATCTAAGTAGGTGAAATATAGAAGAGGTGAGAAACATTTTTATCTTAGTTAAACTACAGAAGAGCAGGGGAACCTTTTTATCTATGTAGGTAAACTATAGAAGAGGTGAGAAACCTTTTTAACAAAGTAGGTAAACTATAGGAGAGTGGACAAAATTTTTTTTATCTAAGTAGGTAAATTATAAAAGAGATGGGCAACCTTTTTTTTTTTATCTAAGTAGATATACTATAGAAGAGGTGTCATGTGACGTATTATCTCCAGAACGTTGTCTTCCCAATGAACTTCCTGAACCCTTCTCTGTCTTGGGCCATGCGGCCTGCATTTTCCAACAATGTGTTCATGTTATCTTTAATGTCGTCAGTCCGCCATCTTTTGGTCTGCCCATTCTCCTTCTTCAAGGTGCTCTGATCTTCTTTATAGAAGAGATGGGCAACCTTTTTATCTAAGTAGGTAAACTATATAAAAGAGATGGACAACTTTTTAAAATCTTAGTAGATAAACTATGGAAATGATGAGTAACCTTTTTAAAACATCTAAGTAGGTAATCTGTAGAAGAGGGGGCATACCTTTTTTATCTAAGCATATAAGCTATAAAAGAGGTGGGAAACCTTTTTATCTAAGTAGGTAAACTATTAAGATGTGGGCAACCTTTTCATCTAAGTAGGTAAACTATAGAGAGGTGGGCAAAATTTTATGTTTTATTTTCAAGAGCATACCTAGATCTGTCATATGTGGTGCAGGATCTGAGGGCAGTGACGTGGATATCGAAGGCGCCATGATGACCATTACCACTGAAATGAATAGCGACAGAGATAGGTTGTCTGTGTTTTATGGCATGAAGATTCCTACAGAACCCTCACTCAAGATCTAGGTACGCTCTTGAAAATCGATTAATTTTTTTACTTTAGTACCCTCAGGCCTTTTGGACTTTGAGCATTCATGTGTTTAAATTTGTGTTATTGTGGTCCTTATTGTATTGCTATCCATGCTGTATTGGGTAATAATTTGTTATACCTGTTATCATATCCTGTCCAATTTTCAACAAAACCCGTTTCCATGGCTACATGTTTCCACGTACATCATTGTCACCTTGAACTTCGTAATGTTTACATGTGAATATGGTATCTATAGCCTCTGTGGTGATAACATTGTTTTTACTGTTTTAATTGTTTTTCACTGTTTGTTTTATGCATTCTTGAGAAAGACCTAACGGTTCTATACGTTGAAAATGTCTTTTGTATATTTTAATGTGTATATTTTCGTGTTTACACCTCATAACCCCTTAGTCTTAGTGAAAGTTCGTCTGCTGTGTTCATGTGAAAATATAAAAAACCTGTGCTCTACTTAAGTACTATTGTTGTTCAGTTTCACTGAAGTATCTATAATAGCGGTGTTGTCATCTCCGGAAATCTCTATAAATAGCGCATTAACGTCACGGAATTCCAGTGCGACATCCAATCAAAACGATTGGTGTCGTGACGTTATTCAAAGCTGACGACATTTTTGTATACAAATGTTATTGATGCGCTAACAGGTAAACTTCTGTATCGGCGTGTGGTTAAAGCTATCTAAAATACATTATATTTAAAATATACTTATAATTTTCTTTAAATGATGGATAAAGATAATCCAAATCACAAGAAAGCGTCACAAACAAAAGAGCGAAAAGCTAGATGGTTGAGTCGTCAAAGTCAAGAGTCACTAGCTCGAATTCGTGCCGCAAATACTGCAGTGTTCATAGACATAGAATTCAAAGAGATACAAAGAATTGATCAAGAAACCCTTCAACAAAGACAAAAGCGACGAGCTAAGCTAGAATCATCAGCGCAAAGAGAAAATCTACAAGCTATGAATAGAGAATACCATTGTCGTCACAGACAGCTTGAAAATGTTGAGCAAACGCAGAGATCGAGTTGCAGATGCCGAGGCTTATTGTCACAAATGCTTCGAAGTCGAGCAATTTCAAATGAAGCAGCACATTTTGCTGAGGATTGTGTTGCTGCACATAACTGTGGAGTTTTCGATATTATATGTACCTTTTGTTGCCCAAATGTTTTTGGAGGCGAACGTCTCAACAATGGCAAGTTTACAAGTTGTTGCCAAAGGGAAAGATCATGTTCCCAAAGCCATAAGACATTCATTGTAATAACCTGGAGTATTCCGATTTCATGCGCTTGATGCTCTATGATAATACACACTCTAAATACACACATTTTCGTGAGAATATTCGCGCTTATAATTGCGTATTGGCCACCAATGAGGAGCAATAGTCAAAATGAGGAGGGGGGAGGAAAAGAATAAAGCGGAAGATTAGAAAAATAAATTAGTCACAGGGAGGCTACCAATAAACGCAGAGATCATATAACTACGCAAGGATGAATAGAAATAGACAGCGTGTAGGATAGATATGCATCACAATATACACACATCCACATACAAACACACAACTAAATGCAAATATAGACATTCAATCTGAATATGAACATCACTACCTATATATACGTGCCCATATACATACAAATATTAAAACAAACATGAGCATACAGACATATCAATGTGCACAGGTGTATATACACACACAAACAACACACACACATACACACACGCATATATATATATATATATATATATATATATATATATATATATATATATATATATATATATATATATATATATATATATATATATATATATATAAATATATATACAAGTATATAAGAAACACCTATACAAGTATATATCCTTAGCATGATCAATAAATAGATATAGGAAAGATACCCACACATAATGCACAAACATGTAAATGCATCCACACCCAAGTAAGAGTTCACACAAGAATAGGTGTACATAATGACACAAAATGCAGATGAATGCATTAACAAGCACTCACAAAAATATATATACATGCATTCACATAAACATTTTCTCACTTAAAAACATGTAATAGCATGAACATTCGCACACATAGAGATATATAAATGTATTCAAATAAACATTCGTTCACATGAAGATATTCATATGTATTGCTATACCCCAAACATATGTACATATACAAATGTGTGACCCAAAGTAATTGTATGGATACATGGAACCATGTAAAATAATATGCATATACAAATACATATACATGTGTGGGCACTCATCTGTAAATCAGTTACAAAAACAAATTGAGGAAACGAAACAATAACAAGAGTCGAAATATGAATGACGGAACACAATTACACAGCGTCGTATAATAATACACAATTAACATATTAAAATAAAAATTAATCACATGATAACACACAGAAACAACAAAGACATAATAAATAATACTCAGAAATCTTATGAGATGATAAGTATGGACAAACTTATCATCGAACTCCTCATATACAACCACCATACAACCAAGTTCCGCAGTCCCTCAGTTGTATGACTTGAACAGTACTCAAACAACTACCTAATAGTTGCTGTGGCTTAGTACATGAAGAGTTATCTTAATTCCCAACGGCAGATTGCTGCCATAGGACATACCTTTACCTTCAAGCAACAGACGTTCGACAAGTACACACAGTAAATGCTACATGCGAAAGAGAAATTCTTGATAAAATCGATCATTTTTTTCGACAACAGGATAGCACAGTCGTATCAGTTAATGCGTGATATCGAAACAAGAGAGATTGATAATGCTGCTCAAATTGGAAGAGGAGGAATCCCACTAGTAAACATGGTATTCCAGTGCGATCGTCAATCTCTAAGTATCAACGCCAATAATAAACCAACATCAATGGTTTTCGTCAACGATTATGGCCACCCTTTCATCGCAATATTGACATGTATACGTTTATTAAAAAAATGACAGGATTTTATTCGATAAATTGGTTATGGACTGTATAATGCCACACTCGCTTTTGTTCCCATACGGTGATGTAGGTTCGCAAGCACATTCGCAATGTGAGGCATATCAGGTAAATAACTCAATAAATTTCGTCTCGACGGACGACGGTTTCCCGACGTGATACGGACGACGGATTCCGACGGGTTCCGAATTAATCTAGTTACGTTATATTTATTGATTGTTGTTGTCTACACTTCGATTGAGCTTTCCATATTCATAATAACTTGAGAATATATACGTTGGAAGTATTGACTAAAATCTCATATTTTTTTAGAGATGTGGTGTTTTCGAACTCGGAAAACCTGTTGACTCATGTTTTGTTAGTGACTAACCAAACATATCTCAAATACTGACGCTTTCAATACATGCTCTGTAATGATGGCATATTTCCTTGATCTTTACAGTGAGTTAGCACGAGTATTTATTTCCTAATAATTGAGCCTACTGCATTAGCTCATGACCTATCACAACAGGTTATTACTGTTTATGGAATTCACAGAGAACACGGCAGAATAAGACAATGAGCTATATGAAAAAGATGTTTGGATGTAATCATGAGGAAAATTAATCGTTGTAATTTGTAAAATGGTTAGTCGTCGGATCATCATCGCTGCACTCTTATGCCATGCGCATAGATGCCTCTGATCTCCACTAGAGTGTATCCAACATTGCACTATGACTGAGAGTTCCAGTTCTTTGTTGGTTGACATTCTTCTAAGCGAATAGTAGCTACATTTCTGATAAAGTCTCATTTCAAGCTCAGTTTCTATATTATGGGCATGGAAAAGGAGTCATGTCAACAATAATTTCATTGCTCGCGTTGTTTCTGGTAAGTTCAGAATATCTGCAGAAACCATCGCTCTACCGCCAAACACAGCCAGCAGATCCGCTATATATTTGCACAGAGTTGTCCCAAATAGCCATATGATAAAGTATGAAAATTAATGTAATACATTCCAATTTCACCTTCTCGACTGCACCAAGCCACTGTTCTTGATTGCAAATTAGTTGATTAGCAATTTTTTTAAATCATGCTTATCACATCATTAAGGATGGAGGTATAAGTTACCGTCTTTGTACTTGTCCAGCTCAAGACAGTGGTCACTGCCATAATTTCCATAATCATGCTGCTTGTAGTCATCTGAGATAACGAGAGAGGAATATAGGAAATTGCATGGAGTATGGCTGCATAACATCACCGAATAATGTGTCATAAATTACATATACACGCGCGCATGCACTCACGTACGCACCCGTACGTGAGTGCATGCGCGCGTGTATATGTAATTTTTATATATATATATATATATATATATTATATATAGAGAGAGAGAGAGAGAGAGAGAGAAAGAGAGAGAGAGAGAGAGAGAGAGAGAGAGAGAGAGAAAGAAGACCCCTATATTATATCTATCCGTGTGCTTTCGAAATTCAAATTTGTTTAATATTCTTTGCACCAGCTGTACTCACTGATAACAACTGTTATTGAATTTGTTATCAGCTAAGAACGACTCATTACGGGTGCGGCACATTCACGTGTATTATGTATTGATTTTTATAAACGACGTGGCCTACTCGCACGTTTGTCAACACAACATCTCACATTCCAATCTCCAACAATCCAGTAGTGTCGAGTCACTGTCTTCTAAGTCAAATGTCACGATGTAGTGCAATTTAAAATGTCTGTTATTAGAGATATTTTGGGAGCCGAGTAGAGCAGTGGTTAGCGCACTGGCTTCACATATGAGTGGTTATGGGTTCATTCCCCAGTTGATCGCTAACATCTCACATCCCTACGACATTACTAAATGCTATGGGTTAGCTTTTTTTGAGATGTGATTAAAGTCTCCTGTTTTTTTTTTACAGTACACAGCTACCTCTTTTGAATTCGTTCTCAAATTCTTGTTGGTTATCCAGTGTGTAGCATAGAGAACACAATGTTATTTTCGTGGTTTGGAACTTAGTTTTAATAGTTGTTTATTTAGACCGAACACATTTGACTTCCGCATGCCATTTTTTCGATCACATTGACATTACACAGTATGGATAGCCAAACAAACACTTTACCCCCCTTCCCCCCTTAGCCAACCACTTAGTCACAAGTAAATTTTCTACCCTTTTCAGTACACGCTACTCATTTTTGCGATATATAAACTTTGATTTTCTTTTCTTCTTCTTCTCGTTCTTAGTTTAACATGTTTACACAGCAAGCCCGGGTCTCTGATAAATGCTGCTCTATATGATAGCTCCCATACAACTTTCTGTGAGATCTATCTCTGTGGGCCAATGCCCCGCCCTCAATTGGTTTAGTGTAATGCATTATTGCAGATTATGTTGCGCAATCTGAGCAGACGTAGATCATTGGCAGTAGATAATATTAATGGATACTCGTACGTGGAAGTTTGAAGTTCTCACAAACTGACCACCAGCTCAGCCACTATGCAACAGAAAATCCCAAATAGATGACCCAATTATACAGACTTTCCTCTTATGGAAAACACACATCACTTAATCTGCACAATTGCATACTCCCCTTCTGAGTAGGAGTTATTCTCTCAAAATATTTTACACTTCTGAGAGTTAAAAGTCTTCTAGGCAACTGCTGAGACTTCAAGTCTTCTGGGCACACTGCTGAGAGTTAAAAGTCTTCTGGGCAACTGCTGAGACTTCAAGTCTTCTGGGCACACTGTTGAAACTTCAAGTCTTCTGGGCACACTGATGAAACTTCAAGTCTTCTGAGCTCACTGTTGAAACTTCAAGTCTTCTGGGCACACTGATGAAACTTCAAGTCTTCTGGGCACACTGCTGAGAGTTAAAAGTCTTCTGGGCAACTGCTGAGACTTCAAGTCTTCTGAGCACACTGATGAAACTTCAAGTCTTCTGGGCACACTGCTGAGAGTTAAAAGTCTTCTGGGCAACTGCTGAGACTTCTAGTCTTCTGAGCACACTGCTGAAACTTCAAGTCCTCTGAGCACACTGTTGAAACTTCTAGTCTTCTGAGCACACTGCTGAAACTTCAAGACTTCTGGTCACACTGTTGAAACTTCAAGTCTTCTGGGCTCACTGCTGAAACTTCAAGTCTTCTGAGCACACTAATGAAACTTCAAGTCTTCTGAACACACTGCTGAAAGTTGAAGTCTTCTGGGTATGCTTCAGAGCAGTAATTCTCAACTTTTTGTATTGGCCAGTGGCTGACTTTTAAAATACTTTCCCTCCGTGTTCCAGCCAGGAGCCTAAACAAGTTTGTTTATTTTCCCTAGGACAGTAAACTTTATAACTTATTACTATATCTCCTTAAATATAATTCAAATGGCCACCTTTCCGTGACCCTTAATTTCAATTATGTTCTACGCACCTCCCCCCCCCCCCCGGCTTTCAAAGCGCTTTTGCGACCAGGAGATTATATGGATCATGTTGTGAATCACTGATAGAAAGGACCCTTCTCCTTATAAATCTGCACAACATGATACAAGATGTCTTTCTTTCTTTCGTTACTGCATGTTTTCCTGTGAAGGAGTGCAGGGCCGCTTTGCATAGCAGACGCGGCGACATGCACAGGAAGCATTTTGATTGTACATTTGAAAGATAAAATCCCTTAAAGTAATAAGATAAAAGACAAGATCTCTATTGGTCGCAATTCCTGAATATTGAAACAATCAACATACAACCATTATAGAAGTGCACCATTTATAGCAGTCGGTGCCGATGGAAGTATTGCCAAGGCACCAGGCACGCACCTGATTCTTAAACGTAGCATGTCTTTTGTTACTTCAGAACTTACTGAGTTTAAGTGCAAGTGTTTCCAAGTTTCCTTGTAACACCGATGTGCATTATATGATTCCGTCATTGAAGATAATTACTGTGCACATATTGACAAAACATGCTAGATATTAACTCAGCATGTCACCTCATCAAATATATTGTTAAAATAATTAACTATATATATATATATACCTCCGCAATTTGAGGGTCCCGAGAGGGGAGCAAAGAATAGAAACACTGTTACATACCACACATCATAGGAGGCGACTAATGAGATTATGGGGTGGAGTTGGTCATCCCAGCCTATAGTGCAGTGTTTCCCAACGTGGGGCCCACGTCCAACATGGGGGAGGGGGTTCTTTCTCAAGGGGAGAAGCCTTTGAAGGAGCCTTCTGCTCAGATGGGGATATATGTCACTAGACGAGCTTATAGTTTGCTTGGTTCATCCATTGATTGTCTTTCCTCCAACAAGCGCTTTGCAGCCAGCAAGCTGTTCCTCGTGTAAAAAGACCAATCCATTACCACCCTTTTCGTCCCTCGTTCCTAAACCTATTTTCTTTCGCATGGGACGTGTTGGGTAACGGCGATGGTGGAATTAGACGCAGGGTTGATACACCTTCCTAGACGAGGGGCTGATGTGCTAAACACGTCGGGGGTCTGGCATTTGATCTGTGCATTTCTCACACACTGGCCTCGTTTTCTTGAGATGTCCTTCCACTCAATCGCCAGGCGCTCAGTGTATTTTGACTCTTCGTCATTATGTATATTACCTTAAGACATAGGTAAATACGAATCTCTGACGAGGAGCCCTGGGCACTGAACCAAATTCTCGCTGTATGGGCCGTGTTAGGCAACGGCGACAGTCGAGTTGAGCTTTTTTTCAGTGTTGTTAGAGACTTGCGCCACACCCCCCCCCTCTCTCTCTCTCTTTGTTACCCGCAGTGTCCAGAGTTCGAGTCTCAACTCTGTTTCGGCCAGACAATTGAACACTGCACTCCCCGACATTTGTTCCATGCTTGTCATGTGTGCAATGGGGAACTGTATTCAAAGCTTTTTTCCATACCCTGGAAAGCATGTTCAATTTACATATCTAATACTTGAGTCATGACTCCTACTTTGAATGGGGTCAATTGTGATGAGACATGTGGGCTTCTGTGTGTTCTCGAGCATGAACAGCACTTCCCCCAGTTCGTCTGGTGCTGGACTATTGTTGCTTCATTGCCACTGAATTGATTCACACACTCACTACGCTACCCTCCAGCGTGTGTTACCTTTTCCCGATTTGCTATGTACTCATAATATCACCCTATGTTATGGACATTGACATTGGCCGACCCTTCAATGTTTCTGTTTTTAAGCCGGCCGAGACGGAAAGCACAGATACATTGCATCACTGTGTGTCAACAGTGATGTTGAATGTAATGGCGTAGAAGTTTCGCAGATACTCCCTATCTCTCTGCAGGCAATTCTCATTCCATCTACCACATCCACGGAGACGAGCCTAGAAGTGTTAGCCAAGAATATAGAAGGAGCAGCTGTATTTCTGTTTTCAGGATGCATCACGAGGAGGTACTTTTATGATCGTGGTTATCTGCTAACCCTGGGTCCACACGAGAGTAATGCGAGAAACAATGCACCCCAGAAAATACTACTATATAGGATAAAAGTGACACAGAAGCCACACTGAAGTCGGTTGCGTTGACCTAAAGGCACAGAAAGCGCAGCCAAGCTGCAAACCATGGCATAGCGAACTGACTGCGAATCTGTTTCTCTCTACTATATCCTGTTAATCTGCAGGAGTTTGAGAATGAACGCAGAATAATATATATATATATACTAATTATACTTGTTTACTTGTTTCTTTTATCGATTGGTAACATGACACCTTTTTAATGCAGCGCGTATTGGAATTTAGGTCAGTGTGAGAAATGTGCATTCTGTTGAGTGAGTTATCACGTCGGTATACTGTTAAGTGAGTTATCAAGTGGGTCACCTGTTGAGTGAGAGCTGTGAGTTGCTAAACTCTGATGGATGTTTTGAGCTCTTATTGTGCTTATTGACGGGGATCGGAGCACTTATTGATTGTCCAGACTCTGCATATGATATCCTGCAGTCATAACTCATATTTCTGGAAGTTAACGGACTTCATTTTCAGCATCAGTTGTAGTTGTTGGAACAGAAGGCATATTGTCGTACGCTCTTGGTAACTGAATAAAGTTAGTATCTGAACATTTGTTCAAGTTTTCCTTGTCCTGAAAATTGTATACATTGGCAGGCATATAATTTATATGCTTATTGATTCGAGTGGTGGAACGGGACAATTTCCTACTGCTGAAAACTATTGCCACCTCGTTGACACACTGTAAATAGTCGTTGGATCACCGTCATTGCACTCTGGACAAGTCCATAGGTGCTCAAATTTCTCCTTGAGTGTATCCACCATTATATGTTGACTGACGGTCCGAGTACGCCGTTGATTGATCATTCATCTTCCTCTCCCACGAAACCGCTCCTTTCTATCGACAACACATTTCAAACCAAGCTCCTTATTCTAGTCAAGAAATAAGAGTCATCGTCACATATACAGTCAGTTGTAAGTGCATTTTCCCGTAGGGCGTACAAATGTCTGCCGATCCATCGCTCAACCAACTGCCGTAGTAGCCGCGTGTGCGGCCAGACTATCAGCTCTCTCATTACCCCCGACTCCTGAATATCCCGGCACAAAAATAAAAGTCACTTTCCGTATACAGGAATCCTTCACCGCATCCAGCCACTGTTCCTGAATGTACCTCCCTGCACTTTCACAATCATGCTCATCGAGTCAATGAGTATACAGGCATGTGTCGCAGTTTGCGAGCACACCCATTTCAAAGCTTTAGTTGCTGCCAAAAACTCCATTGTCATGATGCTTGTCGTCTGAGCGAACGCACCACATTCCTCTCTGATTGTCTTCCCCCACCTTTGTGCCGTGAAGGCCTAGGCATTCCTGATGTGTCTCTATACCAAACCCATCTGTATATATAATCACATCAGCTTCCCTGAAATTATCACCGATCAGAGCTAGCACTTCTGAATTCGCCACTGTTGGACACCATTCCCTGCATTCTCTATTGAGTGTTATTATTACTTTGAAGGCTGTCGGACACTGATGGCATCTGACTCCATTCCACACCAGGTAACACATCCTCCAATCTACACACGCTCTGTATAATAATATCCTCTTCTGTAAATATCTGATATGAACGAAAACGTTGATGCAGCCATGGCAACATTATTTACAGAACAATGCGAACACAATAGAGATGGTTACGGAAAGAAGAATGGAAACACTGATCGTTGTTTCTTTTATTTGAAAATAAAGCGATGCTGTCGGGACGAATAAATGAGGAAATAATGCGCAATAAACAGTCAGCTTGACTGTTGTTACATGATTCATAAGTAAAGCTGTTGCAGCAGCGCGCGTTGTAATTAATGTATGTATATTAGTTAAATGAGGAAAAGCCCACACAAATTCAAGTATATACGACATATCAATGGTTCTAAACGTGAGCCACATTGCTCCACCACGTGTTACAAAGACATGTACGGGGGGGGGGGGGGGGAGAAACGTTTGGACATTGGGTTGGGGGAGGGCCACAGACTCGTTTAGGAGATAGAACGGTAACTACGAGCGTATTTAAAGTTTAAACACCAAAATATACATCGTTAAAACCTTAAAAAGCTTTGCTGATTGGCGCTATTCGACGAAAGTTGGCGCTATTTTTAAGACCCCAGAAGGAGTCAGGGGCAAAACATCTTGAGAACCTCTGTGTTATGGGATATTGGTATGACCTTATATGCACAAACTGTACACGATATACTCGGGGGCGTTAGCTCATGACGAATAAATGTAAAGACCAGTTGTCATCAGGTACGAAAAGGAAGAAAAACTACAGTAAAACAATCTACCATGTGGTAAATGAAAAGATTTTTTTAAAAGTTTTATACACATGCGACAAATACACAGAATTGACGTTTCCTACCATATACTTTTATCAAGAAAAGCACAAACACAAACAATTGAACACAACAATGAAATACGTTAAGTAGATAAACATACACATTAAGATCAAGGATCCAAGTAAGAACTCCATGGGTTGCAAGTAGACATACCCTATATTCCACACAAGGCATGACATCATGTCAAAATGGTGACTACTTTTAACGTCGAATGTTACTTCTAGAACATTTATTTTCATATTATTTGATTAACCAATCTTTCCTAACATGAAGCTTAGGATATTTCTGATATGTTTTAAGCACTATTTTGTGTCTGATTCGCCTGTACTATATGTACGTCTATTATGTTGAAAGAAATCCTCCGTTTAGTCGGTTTTTGGTGACATTTTTTGGGACGGTGGGGGGGGGGGGGGAGAGAAATGGTTAGTCCATATTTGTCTTGCTTCCTATTACTAAATGTCATATTCAGATTTCTCAATGGGATGTCCATATATTACTTCTACAATTTTTTTCCCAATTATTTACCCCCTCTCCTACTACCTTGTCAACAACTGACAAGAATTCAAGGACCATTCCCATTTCTCAAATATGTCAAAACACTTGTACACTACTTCTTCCAATTCACACATCTTTTTTCACAGACAGTGTGAAAAAACAACATATTTGTTCAGATATTTAGAAACAATATTTCGAGTTAAAACAATGTCATTGGTGTATAAATAGTATTGACGTTACCACCACCCCCCCCCCCCCCCCAAGCAAAGACTTTTCCCGATCCCTCTCCTTTAATTGTTTACGTAATATACGGTCAGCTCATGAGGAGGGGGGTAACCCCCTCCCCCCTCCAACCCAAATCAACGCCCTTGATGACAATATAGATACTAGATACCTATAAGTGTCTAATGTAGTTCAATTATGTTTACTGTTGATTGTGTAGGTTTGTCCATATCTTTATACAGGTCTTGTGGTCGAAACACCGATTATGTATATATGGCCTATTTATGTCTTATTTGTAAAACATAATTTAACACAATTAAAAAATATCTTTTCATTGCCGTCAGTTAGGACAGAATATCATGTAACAGGGCTTTAGAAAGGTAGAAATTACATGTATTTTTCGATCTGTTTGCCTTTCAACTTGCTGTGCAGCAGACATGTCTTCCACAAATATACCATATTGAGCTACCAGTTATCTATAGTTACTATTTTCAGACCACCTCCGTTTATTTGGTCTCAAAAGGAGAGCACAAATAGCAATACTGTTGCCTACAATGAATGTTGTAAGAGATGACTAAGAAAGACTTGTAGGATGGGGTTGGCTGACTATACCCATATAGTGGCTAGGTAACACAGAAGCTGGGTTGCCAGTTGGTTTAAGCTATTTATGGCCAATTTTCCGTTAAAAAAAATTATTAAAAAATTGCCAAATTAAAAAATTGTTCATAAACTACTAAAATATAATAAAACTGGCTTAAAATATGAAATGCAATCCCATAGCCCTTCTGGTGAATGCACAGGTTTTCCTCAGCTGTGGTGCAGTTGTGTAGAGTGTTTATTGTGTATAGCTGGAAGTGGTGGTAATAGTTTTTGTCAAATGTTTATTAGTTTTGGGCACTGCAGTAGTAGGTGTTCAACAGTCTCTTCTTGTGTGTTGCAGTGTCTGCAATTTGGTTCGTGTAATGGGTTTATTCTGTTCAGGTGTTTATTAACGGGGGCGTGGCCTGTTCTTAATTGGAATGCGAGAATCTGGTTTGCTCGCTCGAGGTGTTTCAGAGGATCCATTGGGTTGGGTTTCTGTTGGTGTTCGTATAGTGAGCGTCCAGTCTTTGAGCTGGACCACTGTTGTAACCATTCTTCTCTGTAGTTGTTTTTTTAGGATTTGTTTGCATGTTTGTAGGGAGATTTTTGGGAAAACTGGGAGACGGTACCACCTCTCTTAGCTAATATATCAGCCATTTCATTTCCAAAGACTCCGGTATGGCCAGGTATCCATTGGAGGGTGACTTCTGCAACCATATGATGTGGACAGGCTGGTCAATTTGTCTGTTGATATTGCAACCAGGGGGTGTTTTTTTGTCTCCAAGGCTTTGAGTGCTGATTTTGAGTCGGAGAAGATGACCATGTCTTCAGGTGTAGTAGTTCCGTTCTCAAAGTCCAAAATTATTTCGATTCAGAGCTTTCTCAATTGCTACTACCTCTGCTGTGTAACTAGAGCAGATATCTCCGCATGGGCCAAACAATTTTGGATAGTCTTCTGGGTCTGTGTTTAGGGTATTTTATCCCAGCTCCATATCCAGCATTTTTGGTACCATTTTGTGCAGATCCATCTGTGTATACGTGGATTATTTCTGGTGGGTATGTATGGATTGTTTCTAGGACAATGTTTTTCAGGAATGGAGTTACAGTGTTCTTATCAGCTAAGGGGTCAGAGAGTTTAGAACTTATGGTAGGAGTTATTGCTTGCCAGCAGGGTGGTTCAATGTCTATCAATTCCTTTTGTTCTCTATTTGTTGGCAGATGGTGTTTTATGCTTGCTTGTCTTGCGCTTTTGAGGAACGATGTTTTAAATAATACTAGTTTCCAAAGACAGGGGGTGGGGGGGGGGGGGTTGAATCCTACGTGCCTAACACACATTTACAGTCTAGATAGACAGTGCTTATAATTAAATTATTATTCACAAAACGATCATAATACACATTAAAATTATCTAGATTTTAAACAAGGAATATGTGAAATTAGATATATATTTAAATAAAGGCCAAATAATGACCAACAACATACAAATATCTGAACCAAAAGTTCATGGTCAGTAATCTTTAAAAATGACCAACATGACAACTCTGCCCAGAAGCCATGCGAAATAAGGATATATCAGACCTAAATGTGAAGATATCGCAGCAGAGCTATAAACCATAGTCTGCTAAACTACAGGAGTTTGAGAATAAAAGCAGAAGAAGAAGATTTTCCCCTTAATCTACGGGCCTGCTTAGGAAAGTTGAGAATCACTGCTGTGACTCACTGAAGAAAGATTTTGGAAATCTTTTTTTACGGAAAAGATTTTACAATACGGGTTGGTTTCGGGAACACGTTGATCATGTTATCGCAAAGGCCAGTTAAAGACTTTCAGCTCTGAGAGTGATGGCAGCGGCTGACACTAAACAACTACAGCTTGTAATCTTATATGAGGCTCTTGTCCTCCCTGTCATTGAATATGCAGGCGCCACTATCACCGCCAGTCACACACAGATTAAGAGGCTGGAGAGAATTCAAAAAGAAGCGATGCGTAGCATCCTTGGTTGCACAAGGGACACATTCTGTGTGGCTATGAGATTTCTCCTTGATTATCCGAGCATATCTCATAGAATTGATATGTGGAGTGCCCGCGCATACCTAAGAGTGAGTTCTGATATAGACCACCCACTACACAGCGAGCTCCCACGTGTGAATGTAAGCAGGCTCAAAAGAGGCAAATCGTGGATAGGTCGGGCCGAGGATACCTTTAGACATATTTGTGCCCCAGAAGACATAACTCCTGGCGAGGAATGGATACCTATTCCTACGGTCTTTCAAGAGACAGTCAAGACTGTCATTACACTCAATAGAGAGTGCAGGGACTCAGCCCCGTGAGTGTGAATGCTTTTGTCAAGGCACTAATCTGCGAGAATACCGATGTCACAGATGTTGTGATTTACACGGATGGGCCGGTCATCCGTCACCACCAATGCACATGGGCCTTTACTGCCAGATCAAAAGGAAGAACATACACGAAGCCAGTGATGCCTTTGCCGCAGAAACAAGCTGCCTAACAATGGAAGTATTCGCCGTAACGCAGGCACTTAACTGGCTGGAATCGCAATCTTATTCCCATGCGTGCATACTAAGTGACTCTCTGAATATGATTCAGAAAGTCAAAACAGGTGATGTACGTAGGGAATGGGTGGAGTTATTAGAGATAGCAGAAATGCGGGCATCACTACGAAGACTCACGCTTATTTTTGTCCCCGGACACGCGGGCGTGGAGGGAAACGAACGAGCCGATCAATTAGCTAGTCTCCTCACCACAACATACGGTCAGCTTATGGACCGAGCAGACATACTCATTGCTCTTCGTGAGTCCTCACGGTCAGAGGATTTTGTGATGAATGAACATGAGTCAATATCGAGAATGTGCGAATTGGGAGTGAAGATGGGCGTGGCCGTAGAGAACCCCTGACAAAGATTTCAAAAAGCACAGTGAACCAACATAGAACCAGAACCATCAGCCGTTATACCCTGAGAGATTTACTGATGCGGAGATCTGAGCACCTATGGACTTGTCCGGTGTGCGAAGAGAATAATCAACATACCTAATACATAAAGATCAATTTGAAAAGGGAACGATATTTCAGCAATATTTTGTAGACAGTGGAACTATTGGAATGAGCGTTTCTATGCTTGGACGATTGAGTCTACGTTTCTTTATATGGTGGCAAGTATGTTTGGACGCAGAGTAGAGATAACATTTCAGTGTTTACGTTTGTGTATAAATGTTATTCATTTATGAATAGAACATAAAGGACCCCTAGACCATTTAAAAATTATTCACAATGTACATGGAAATCGTTGATAGGGGATCTTTCATTAACAAAAAGTTTCTACCCCAGTTTTGGTGGTCCTTTTATTGGAAACCAATATATTTCCAGTAATTTTACCGTAAAGGGGGGGGGGGGGGATAACATTATTTTTTAGTACTAAATATCATGTTTTAATTTTTTCTAAAGGATAATGTAAAACTCCTCAACAACCGTTACCCTATTCCGCGTACCTACATGCATGCTTGTACTAGGCATATATAATAAATGATATTGTATTACAAACTTTCTGAAGGGAAGGGAGTTCGACGGATCATTTCTGAGCATTGTTGCCATTTTTGTGCTTTTTAGCACCAAATGTGGTGTTTTCTTCAAGTATCTGGTGCCAAAATTGTTGACATTGTGAGGGCGCAATAGTTTAATACTTTTGTAAAAACATGTGATTTTTAGTGTTTTTATTTATCTTCTGTTGCTTTTTAGTGTTTTAGCTCTGTCAACAAATGTCACACTTTTTAGGAACACTAAATGTCAAACCGTGAATAACTAGAGAAAGTAAGTTGTCATTGTGCTTATCATTTACCAGGAAAAATTTAACTACCTTTTGAAGCCATTAAACTATTACCATGATATTGTAGTTACAATACTGTTAAACAATAGTATATAAATGTTGCTACCGTATAATAGAACATGGACTTTTGTTTCTTAATTTACCAAGTACCCTTATCGCACTTCGTTCCATAATTCATGTTACTCAGGCGGAATGATTTCTTCTCCAAAACTACTTGTTAGATCGAAAGATATTTTGGATCGACCATGAAATTCTTGAATATAGGAAAAAAAACCGTTTTGTGCAATTTAAAATGTACCTATCAATTTATAAAATATGAATTCCTATGAAAATATAAAATATGCGTATAAGACTAACTGATTAATTACAAAGATTGATCACATAATGCTGATGAACGATTTCAACCATTAACATAATTACTCCACCGAAGACTTATATATTGGGCTATCGACACAAATAAAAGCCTATGTCGGGCCATCATCGCAAATAAAGCGACGACACAACGTATTTCCATTCTCTGGACTATATCTGGAAATGAGAAATCTAGTAGGAATTTGGTCCTGTTTCAAGAGATATGAAGCGGGGAGTTAAAGAATGAACGATGAAGAAGAAGAAAAGAGAGATCCAGCGGGAATTTGAGAATGAACACATTTAGTCGAAACGTCGTTTGTCTCTTTGCTAGTTTTACAATTTTGTTTTTACTAATATTGGTAACCCCATTACCCATTTCTGTTCATTTTGAAAATGGGACAGATGACTGTGGTGCATAGAGGCTAGAATTTCGCAAAGGTGCAGAAACTTTGAAAACACATTTGAGGGACTGTCTAGAACACAAACGACACGCAAACGTAAAGCAAAGATTATTGCAAATCATTATTGCAAATTCGTTCTACATTTAACACTGCCTAAACACAAGAACCCTCTAAATAACTGAATAAAAGACGAAAAAGGTAATACTACTAATCTACACTGTATTAGAAAGTAGCAATGCAAGTGTTCGCCAGATTAATGCTGGTCTAAGAAATAATGTAATCTGATCTGATTTGTGTTAAATTTACATCCTGGTAATAGATCCTATATTTTTGCTGCGGTTGAGAAAAAAATGGAAACTGATAAAAACCCACAAGCAATAAGTCATTTGGCCATGAAATGTTCTCTCTTCCTGTTATAGTACTGCGCATGTGCAAGTGTGCTCTATATCGGCTTGTCTACCCACTGTTACGTTGTAGATTGTTGATATTACATTAGAGCACACGCGACGTCTGCTACCACAGGATTGTGACAAGTCCGCTATCAACTGCATCAACAGAACACTACCAGTACAAGTCAGGCATAGCATAATGGCCGGTAGAGGTGGGTGTACAATACATCTGATTATTTATAGGGCATATAAGGCCTAAATATAATATAATATTATAAATATAATAAATATAGGATTATAGGACATATTAAACATTTCAATTTATAGTTACTCTAATAGAATGAATCATGATGCTAAGTCTTTTTCGACCCCTATCATTTTATTATGTATTAATTATGAATGATCATTGATTAACACAGAAAAGTTCAGATGAAAAAAAAAATCGGACTTCGCATTACTTGCTAATTACAATTCAATGAGACTTGGTTCACTCTAAGTTTTGTTAGGCAGGACAGTATACTATATTAGTATAGTGATAGTCATAGTTGTTCATTTACAAGTTAGTCATCAGGTCTCAGTCACAGCAACATTAGCGTTACCCAATTTACAGAGTTGCGCAATTCGCTTCAGGTCATCCACCTCAGGTTCAAAAGTAGCGCGTTTGAATGGGGCATTTGTTTTCACTCTTCTGCATCACTGACATATGTCTAAATGAAATGTGTGTAGGCTCCACTGTTCTGCAGTATCTAGAATAGTTCAAAATTGCACAAAGTGCCAATTGGTTAGGATAGAAGGTGGGGCTTGAAGTCTCAATTTTACGTTTTCATGTATACCTACTATTCAAGATATTAATTTTCCTTTAGTGCTGAAGTTAGTGCAGAGGTCAGACCTCTTCAATTCTGTATGTTCAAAGCTGCTATGTGCAGTTCTTGAATAGTATGAATATTGTTTGTTTTAATTTCTCAAAGTATTGTTCTTCTGATTGTTTCCTTTGGTCTACCACTAGCTCTTCTGCCTTTTGGTATCCATGCAAAAGATTTGTGGTGTAATCTGTTATGTCTAATTGCCTGAACAATCAGTAGGACATGTCCGATGTAGGACCAACAGCGTTTTCTAATAACATCTGTGATGTATACACCATCATATAAAAATTGATATGGAGATCACACCGTGGAGCCGATCCCCCAGACAGTTACAGTGCCGGCTTTGAACTTTGACAGAGTAACAATTGAGAGCGACATAGTGGCCTAATGGCACAGCCTTGTAAGCAAAGATAAATGGAACCAAAGAAGAGCTTCAGAAAATGGTGGTGTTCATCCATAAGACTTATCTGACGGTGTAGATATGAAGTAGCAAATGAAAGAAAGAAATGAAGAAAAGAAATTAAAGTATTTATGCTATCCATCTCAAATCACCCCAGAAATCAGTATCTAAGAATGAACACAAAAAAAGATTACCTGTGCATCAGACATCCTTGCATTCCCACTCTTGTAGTCTCCCCAGCAGAATTAGAAAATAGTAATTGCAAACACTATATCAAATTTTCAGATAAGCACTTATATTCAAACCAATAAATTACCATCTTTTTGGATGCAGGAAATCACCAAGGATAATTTTGTCAATGATGAAGACTAAAATCAGAATTGGGACATTGAGTATGAGAAACTGTGAAGGTACTGAAATAAGTAAAAGAGTAAGTCAACATAGACTACAAAACCTCTTAGATGTCATCAAACTATAGCCTTCAAGGGAGTTGATAAGAGGTCGGACTGAAGGAATACATACCCTAAAGTAGTAAAATAACAAGCTGTTTTACCTGTGTGTAAAAATATGCTCATATTACCATATGCTCAAGAATACAAGTGAAATGAAAATCTTGAGCTCATGAAAGAATTAAATAGGTGAGGAAATAATACTCTAGAATAAACAAAGATAAAATAATGATTGGTTGTTCATAATATAGCCTGGGCTGTGCACATGACTGCCCTGACCTAATTTTGCCTTACTAGTGGTATTCAGCTTTGTTTCATTATATTCAATACACACATGAATAATATGTGACATGCACACATTCACACACATACATTTTAACATATTCTGTTCATGCTAATGGACATATATTTATACATAGGCATACTTGCATGTACAGGGACACATATTTATAATATAAAAGATGCCTATAAAATTAATGGTTCAGAAACAGAGTTCATAGTGAACTAGTTTCACAAACTCAATTCATCCAATTTTAGCTGGTATGAATGCCAACCATCCACATTGTACTGGTGATATGATTGGATGTACCAGAGATGCATCAATAGTTGAATAACAAAGTCCTGTATAGGGTATTCTTCAATTATGTTAATTATTTTTTATTTTATAAAAATATGAATATAACCAACAACAACATATCCACGATGAAGCAGACAATCATTAACAGATGTCTTTATCACATACTTTATAATAGATGACTCACAGCAATAACTAACATAGACACGAGAAAGACAACAGCCATTACAACGAATCAACAAGGACAAACAGTTGTTATGTATTGATGCAATCTCATTAAATAACTGAACAAAGAGTCAAATTACACAAGACAAGCTTGCTAACAAAGGTGTATACTGAAAGTGTAAGGAATAGAAGAATGCAGAAAAGCAGAGAAACTGAAGGCTCATTTTTAGAAACACATGAGGACAACTCAGAGTGGACTGACAGCTGTACATCTATGTTTCAATTTGGAGAACAAAAATATTAAGAAATCATTCACACTCATATGTACAAACATTTTTTATCGCTGAATGTTATATGTACAAACTCATCGCTGAAGATAGAAATCGATGGAGGACTTTGTGTTTTGATGCATCCAATGTGGTACCCCCTACTATCCTGACTGGTTATGATCTTATAGATATGTATGGGTAGAAATGAGAACCAATTAAAAAATCATATAAATATAAACCACACACATGGATATACAATACATATATGAGTTTGCTTTGATCCTCATGAATTATGAGTGATGACCTCATGTCCTACCCAGAAGACTCCAGCTCTCAATAGTATACAATGCTTTCAGATGAAGCCTCCTACTCAGAGTGGGTCTACATGTGTATGTAGAATGCATATTCATCCATTTTGTATGTAGACATTGAATCAGATAAAAGCATATAACCATTTGGTGGTTATCAATGTTGGTCACTTTTGATTATATTACTCTGAGACATTTTTTTTAACATGGGTGTTTGCGTAACTTGTGCTAGTCACCTGGACTATTAGTCTCATTTTCTTACTAACCACATAGGGTTGTTCTATTTTTGCCGTGTCAATGAAAGCTCATAGAAAGCCTCCCTGTAATCCTTCACAGGAAAACATGCAGTAATGAAATAATGACTTGTTAACGTTTGTGCTTGGACTGTTTAATTCTGCACACAGTTCTCTTTAAAGAGTGTTAGACCATACAGCTAAGCGGTACACAGTTTTATTGCAGTCTCCATTTCATTTTCAGGATTAATAAAAGCCAAGCAATACGATTGGAAGGATTCAAACCTTGCCCTGTTTGGCTCTGATTTGGAAAGGAATGTAAAAAGTAAGAATGTTTGTAACACTTTTACTCTTCTTCTGCATACACTCTCCAACTTGTGCTTCAGCATTTACAAAGAAAATAGTGGTCATCCGTGAGAATGTTTATTCGGTACAATACAAGAATCAGTGGACACATATTTACCGGAACAAACTTTTGTTTGGATATTTCATTGCAGTGTTAGGAGCAACTAACCAGTGTTAGCATTGACATTTATTATGTCCCTTTGTTAGTGCGAATTTCACTAACACTGCTGGGAGAGGAGGCTGCATATTTTATTGTTTTTGAGGAGTGGGGGGTATTTTAGTATTTTGGGAAGGGGGAAAGGGGACCGCTTTCTGTTTTGGGGGTTAGGATTTGGAACAGTGTAGCTGAGGGGTAGGGGCTGGTGTTGGTGGAGACTTATTATGGAGGGGGACGGGTGTTGATGAGGATGGATCGTTACAAAAGTGGCCAGTATCTGCTGATTTCTTCCAATATGGCATAGAAAGGATTGACATTGTTCTGGAGCCCATATCGCCACATGAACTCTGCTAGGTAGCTGTTTAAGTGGTGCCATGCTGTTCCACAGTGTTTATATTTCACCACTTCGCACTTCCCCATATTTGCTCCACAGTTTGGGTATAGGCTCCAGTTACCTGATTCAGAAAGCTGTACCTGTGGTTTACTGTTAGATGGTAGAAGCCTGCTCTCTCTATCTCGGTAGTTTTATAACCTTTCCAAAAGTCGGAATATATAATTGATCCAGGCTCAATATTGTCAACAATTGCCTTCATTAAGGTTGCAGAACTTCTATCTTCCACTTGCAGCAAGAAAATGTCCTTTGTCTCACGACATAGACCACCAAATACCCATTTTTGAGGCAACACTCTGCCAGAATTTGCCTTTTGGTAAATAGGCTTTTATCTACCCCGATAATCATTCCTTCACCTTCAATGCGTCTTCTTGGCAGCTGTGTCATGCTGTAAACACAAACTTCACGCATAAATGTGTTCCACTCAACAACTGTTGTCTTGCTAATCTGTAGTTCATGAATGCACCAGTTGCCAGATGTTATCTCGAAAGCCCATCCATAAATGAAACGGCATATTTTTATAAACTACATGCTTGTGCATTGGAAGCACATGCCGACCTTTGTATTTATGCACTGGCGGTGTCTTCTTACATTGTAATACAATTGAATCCGTCCATCAGTATTATACAATAAGATCATTGGATGACTGGCTGCACATTTTGTCCTGTTTTAGCAATCCTCGTATTTGTAACAAGCGTACTGCGTCTTTCTCAGTACCTGGCAAGCTCAATAAACAGACATCCATTGCTTTAGCCATTTTGTTTTGTTGACAAGTCGACAGAAAGATGTATTGCGCATAACACACTCTTCTTCTTCTTCTTCGTTCGTTCTCAAACTCTTGCAGGTTAGAAGGATGTAGTCCGGAAAACGGAATGCGTTGTGTCATGGTTTACAGCATATAACACACTCTAAATAGTTGGCTGATATGCGCAAACTGTGTTTGCATATAAAACTAAAAACTGTGACTCTGTCCACTGATTCTTGTATTGTACCATTTATTCTTTAGAATAAAGAATAGCGGTAGCCTAGTGGTTAGTGAGCTTGTTTACTATCATCAGGTTACCTCGTGTCAGATTCGAAACCACGACAAAAATAAAAAAATAAAAAATTGGGTTGTGATTCTCAATTGACACGACCACTCCTCCAGTTGGCTCAGCTGTAAATGAGTACCCGACGCATGAGTAATAGGGGAGGTAAAAACAGCAAGGAAGGAAACTGGCCACCCCACCTAGTTGCTGTGGCTTAGTACATGAAGAGTTATCTTCATCCCTGATGGCAGATGCCATGGGACCTACCTTTACCTTTAATCATCTGACATTATTTCCAGAACGTAGTCTTCTTTATAGATTCTCTGAACACTACGCATTTCTGGGCGAGTTGATCTTCTGCAACTAGAGACATGTTGAAACAATCTGATATATCACTACACCATCGTCTTTAGCTCCTCCTTTCCCAGTTGCCGTTAACTCTGCTTTCAACTATTAATCTTTCCATGCTGTTATGTCTCTTTATATGACCCAATAAACTCAGCTTTCTTATTATGATGCTATTAAAACCCCTTAGCTGCTGAAGTATCCTTAAGCATACAATGAGGGGTTCCTGCCATTTTGCAGAAATTGTCTTCTTAGTTTCCCATGGAAACAATTTGTCTGAATGCTTTATTATAAGCATCCACACGTTTTTTCCTTGGGAAGGTAAGAGGGAAAGGTTCTCCACAAAGTAGCGGTAGTTTTTCATCATATCCTTAAGAACGCTTCCGCAGCTAAGGGGTAAAATAAGGAGCAATTTCTCGTTAACGTTTATTGGTCTTAACAGTTCTTGATTTGTCTGTTTAACTGTCTATGGTATACCTATAATTCTTCTGTAGCTTTTCATTTTGAAGGCAGTGATCCTTAGATGCAACTAAGGAGAATTGGGTGTGGAATTGGCTATTCCCATCCATTTGACGATTGAAGTGACTCAAAAATAAATTTCTGAAGTTGAATGTGTCAGATATATCATTTGTGTGACATGTCCTTTACAGAACATTGTTCTGACTGTCACTATGTAAGCCTCTACAGAACATTGTTCTGACTGTCACTATGTAAGCCTCTCTGTTCTGTGCAAGCTGCTCAGCCTCTTCCAGTTCATGTTCAGAAGGTCTTCAATATCCAGTGTCCATTGTAGTCTTTGTTCTCTTTCCTATAACTTTTCTCTCTATGATTAATATTTTAAAACCATTTTCTTTTTATATTTACGTTTTTTGATAGTTTTGAGGAGCCAGTCTTCAATGTTCCGGTCTATGCAGATGTTTTCGTTGGTTTGTCTTTCTGTCCATGATATTTTTAGGACCTTTCTATAACATTTCATTTCAAATACCAATATTTTCTTTTCCATTATGGATGTCATTGCCCACATCTCACAACCATATGTTTCCATGGAAAAATATAGCTTCTTAATAGTTGTAACTTTGTTTTTCTGTTTGCGCCTTGTCATAGATTTTTCATCTGTGATATTTGTTTGTAGGGCCATTGCTAATCTCTTTCTGATCCCTGCCTGAGCAATCTCCTGTGGTGTTGATGGTTAACTCGAGATATTCAAAGTTGTTGACATTTTCTCTTTGTTCTTTGTCAATGACTATTGTAGGTGTGAGTTAATTTTTTTTTTTGCATTGTGGAAATAGATTTTGTGCCTGACATTTTGAGACTGACATAATCATGTATATTAAACCTGTGGGGCTTCTGGATATTATGGTAGTGTCATCTGCATACCTAATTTCTGGAATCTCATGCCCTCCGATATTAAGAGGGTTGACACTGTTCATAATGTGGGTCTTCTTGTACAATTCGCATAATGTTTTCTGCATATATGTTGAACTATGTGATGAGAAGATGCACCCCATTGGACATAACTTATTGTATAATTCATTATATATTCTGCTCTCTCTCCTGCGGTTCAAGAATTTTCAAAATTGGCCATGAGAGAGATTACTATTTAAGGACTTCAGAGTCTATTGAAACTTTACACTGGTCTGTTTCCTGACCGTGTGTAAGGATGCAGAAGGTCATCATCATCAATAGTGTAGATATAGCCAGGTTGTAAATCATAGCACAATGTATTCAGTTTTTTTTACACCCTACTTACTGCCAGATGCTCTTGTGTCACCATTTTATTTGCATCAATGGCTAAGCATTTCTGACTTTGGGTAGTACTCTTGTTGTACTTGTTGAGATAATCTGAAAAATCTGCCACTTCAAGTGTATCTTCTTACATTATATTTGTCTTTTTATGATCTTATTCACTGAACTTTAGATATTTCTCAACCATTCTTCATATATTTGTCTATTTATGCTATTCTTCGCTAAACTTTAGATCTTAACCAGGTTTCATTCAACTAAGTTTCGGAGGTTTTATTTTCACTATTACTTAGAATGCCCTTTTATTTAAAATTTTTTTTTTTACTATTACCTCATCATGTAGTTTATATATATATATAAACTATATATATATATATATATATATATATATATATATATATATATATATATATATATATATATATATATATATATATATATATATATATATAATGTCTTCGTAGGATAACTAACACCCATTAGAGTGAATTCAAATCGAATGTTAAAATCAGAGAAGAGACACATCAAAATTTCATCGCATGTTATCAGAAAACGCCGTTGGTCCTACATCGGGCATGTCCTACGTGCAGACACCAACAGAATACACCACCAATCTCTTGAATGGATACCTACAGGCAAAAGAGCAAGAGGTAGACCAAAAGAAACACTCAGAAGAATAATACTTAGAGAAAGTAAAACAACCAATATTCATACTATTCAAGAACTGCACAGAATAGCTTTGAACAGACAGAATTGGAGAGATCTGACCTCTGCACTCTGCGCTAACTTCAGCGCAAAAGGAAAATGAAAGAATGTGTGTATATATATATGTATATGTGTGTGTGTGTATGTATGTATATTGATATCTCTCGATATATATAAATACAAGGTGTGTTGAAATTAAACCTGTTGAAGTGGGTTTATTACAAGATTAGGAAAGGTACATCAACAGTTGTGTTATAATTAAGTGAAACAATTTTTAGGGAACAAGTATGCACCTGAAGTAGTCATAAGAAGCCACCATAGGCATTTAAACATGTTCATTATTCCTTTAGCGATTTCTTTATGGGTCCAACAAATGAAAATTGCATGGTGATAGATCAGGGTTGTAGGCTGGATGTGGCTATGATTACATTGCGGTAGCAGAATTGATAAAAATACAAAGACAACCTACTAGGTATATTGCCTAGATTTCATATTACCTACAGCACAAAAAAATGCTGAGCTTATTGAGAGTGACCAAAATCAGATGTGCATAAATAACATTTACATACATATATACATGCACTAGAAAATAATACCCGGCGTTGCTCAGGCAGAAAAATTAAATATATGCGAATATTTTTCTTATAATGTAGCGATGACTTTGATATGTCTCAGTTTCAACATATCGACCAACAAAAATTTTGTTTTTTAAAATTACCTTTTGTATCAAACATCCACTGCCACAATCCCTTCCACAATATATTTCACGCTTGTACAAATTGAGCTATCGAGGGCATAAGAAAGATCCCAAAAATTTTAGATTTATAAAAAATTTCATACTCTCATATGTTCTGTCTGGGCACATGCATTTTTTTTTGTCCATCACAAGTGATGATTACCATTTTTGCATCCACTTTTGAAAATTCAGTTAAATTCGTTGATGGCTAATGAGCCCTATTCAAGCTGTAAATGTCCTTGGATAGTTCAGGAATGGAATGACTGTTGTAGACGGATTTTGGTCTATCTGTGACTATCTAGATACTCTCCGCTGTTGCATTTCTCCTCTTTTCACAAGATGATGTGCTCTTTTTTACTGTAGAGCACCTTGTGGATCTATTTTATGCAAGTTCATCCCATGTATCTTGGTCTATTTCAAAGGCTTTTGAGTGAGGTCTTTAATGAGTCCTTGTAGCGCTTCTTTTGGCCACCTTGAGATCGTGTGCCCTTCTCTAGCTCACCACAGAGAAGTATCTTTGACAGGCGATGGCCTGGCTTACATACCAAATGACCTGCCAACAAATATATATATAAATTAACTTTTTAGAACATAGGAACTAAAAACTATTACTGCTTTTAATCATGTTGCACAATGTTTTGAACATGTCATTTTCAACTTTGTTCTATTGGGCAGTAAAATAAGTTATTATTTAATATTTATATCAAATCAAACCAAATATTAATTCCAGTTTTCATGAGTGGTATTAATAACCTTTGGCAATTCTTGCTTCTACCCACAGAGGAATCAGCTGCTACTGAAGTGGCTTGGAAAGGAGCGGGAGCTAAAATTGGTCTACAGATCTGGCGAATTGAGGTCAGTAAGCTATTCCATGTGACAAAATATTTCACATAATTGAGGTCAGTAAGCTATTACATGTGACAAAATATTTCACATAATTGAAGCCAGTAAGCTATTCCATGTGACAAAATATATCACATAATTGAGGCCAGTAAACTATTTCATGTGATAAAATAGACCACATTATTATTGAGGTTATTTATTAGCATTCCTTTATTTATTACTATATGTTTCTGTTTATAAACCTTTGATCCTCTTTTTTGGGTGGGGAAAACTTGAATTTTACCATATATTTTTTAAAACTTATTTCTTTATACTAAATGTGATGTTATTTTTTGTGTAAGAGGGTTTGATTTGAACCATGCAAACCATCATGCCTTAGAAAAAGAATGGGAGGGAGTTTTATTTGTTACGCTCTACCCCCACCCACATTGGAAAACTGCAGGACATGTACTAAAAATCAAGGAAAATTAAAATCCCCCCTTCCCCTTTTAATGGATCCCCCACCCCAGGAAAGGGCATTTAAAATGCTAATGAAATCACAGTAATTAGATTTTCTTAGATAATCTCCTCCCCTCCATCAAAGTTATATCTAAAATCTTGCACACAATGCACATGAAGCCATCACCCTCCCCCTATCTATGGATCTGTCATAGAGAGACATTTGTAAAGAATGTTAATTGTTACCAGTGAAATATCATATTTTTTTTGATTTTAGCAATTCAAGGTTAAAGAATGGCCCAAGCAGGAATATGGAAAGTTCTATTCTGGTGATTCCTATATCATCTTAAATGTAAGTCACATAAATTAAATTATGTTGTATTAACTTTACTTTACTTCTGATCACACTGTATATAAAACATCTAATAGCTGGGAATACATAGGTGTTAATGAAATATTTGTAACTATAGCTGCCCCATCTGAAATGTGGTAAGTAATTTTAAAACATTGTCTACTGAATTGAAAATAGGCTGTGACATATTTCTTCTTCTGTGTTGGTTCTAAAATTACTGCAGGGTGTAGTCTGGAGAATGGAGTGCATTGTGTCATAGTCTACAGCTTAGCTATAATATTTATGCCTTTCAGCATGACATCCAACTTCAGCAGGGATTCTGGGTCACTTTGATCCTATATGGGATGGGACAACCACACTCCACCTCCCCCCATCTCCTTATTTACCTCTTACAAGAGAGGTTATCAGAGAGCAGAAGAAGAAGAAGAAGTTCAACTTTTAGATTTATCTTTTTTCCCCTGTCACATTTGAAATGTAAACTTTGCTCTACCGAATTTCAAAAGATCTAACATGACAGGCTTGTGGATTAAATTAAGGTAACATATTCGAGATGTAACTATCAACAGAAATTTTTTGGGTTTTATGATTCTCTAGACAATATAAATATGTTCAGTAGTTTGCCATTGCTTTCTGAACGGTCTGGATGCACAATTGCCTGTGTTGGGATCGAACTCAGTACCTTGCCCATCACAGATATGCTCTGTACCACTACGCCACAGAGCCATACTCTGTGGATTGCTGCAAAAAAATAAGTTCATGTGTATTGTATTATATTTTATATATTTAACAATGTGACCATGGATAATGATAAAAGTGTATATAAATAAATAAATATATATAAATATATATATAAATATATATATATATATATATATATATATATATATATATATACGTATTCGATTAGTTGTCAGATCATCATCATGCACTCCTGACATGTTGATTGATGCTCTGTGTTCTCATATTTAGTATGCCCTTAAGCATGTGGTAACTGACTGTTCTGTTTATGTGTTGATTTTATAGTTCTTCTCTTGATTCCCATTTGCTGCTTGTTTCGTGCAACACCACGCTTCACTCCAAGTTCCTGCATGCTAGCCATAGGTACAGAAAAAGAAATATGCACCATATCTTCCAACTGGTCCTACCCTATGAGTACATTCAAAATATCAGCATAGTCCATATGGGTATCTGTGATGGATCTGTGTGATGTCATTAATATTACAGCATTTATCGATAACACTACTGCTCATGTAAATCAAGCATTGGGTAAAGTGGCTAATAGCACAGTGAAGTTATTTCAACAGCAGATTTTTCAACCTGTACATAGAAAATTTCTGCACATATTTTCTCATAAAATCTTCTGTATATTTACCTCCATTACTGAACATTTGTTTTCCTAAAAGTACTCTTTGTTCAGCAGTTTGCACCATTTGTCAGTTAAAAGAATGAAAGTAACTCTGTAAGTAATAACAGTCTTCTGTGTCATTTATGATATCAATGAACAGTAAGTAGAAAAACTTAATTCCAATATCTTTTATTCTAAATTAGACATACAAAATTGAAGGGGAAGATGAGCTGAAATATGATGTGCACTTCTGGATTGGCAGGGAAAGTACACAGGTAAAATAAAATACATTACTTAGTTTGTTGATGTTGTTTTTAATCAGTTTCTGCTTTAAAAAGAAGATATAAGCAAAGAAAACATTTAAAAATAAATTGTATAATGTATAAAAAGTATAAGGAATATTGAGAGGCCATGGGTTTGATGCCGTGTCATGATATTTGTATATAAGAGTTCCTTGGTTCTTGAGATCAGTTGAAGCTAAGGAATTATGTGCCATGAGTGGTAAGAATGACATAGAAAATATGGGGAAATTTGTGTTCAATTAAGTCGATCATCTATGCCTCTAGAGACCTTTTTTTAATAGACTATAAACAAATTCCATCCATCAGTGATAACCCATAAGGGGTACTGTAGGGGTACTATATCAGCACACAGATCTCCAGCGATTTCTTACTTTAGTGTTGCCACTGAGTGTGGGAAAATCTTGACCTGTCCAGTTTTTTAAAATATTTTTCTGACTGATTTTGTTATTCCTTTCTGCTTCTTCTTTCTTCAACTGTACCCTGCAAGATAGTTTTTTTCAGGGATCATGTTGGTATACATGTCCAAACTTCTAGTTTTCATAATTTTACTGTTGAAAGCAGTGATTCTTATGAACCTGCAAGATTGTCTACTTTTTTCTTACGTACACATTTGTCATATGCTCTCTATAGGAAATTCACAAAATTTGTGTATAATACTTGTATAAATAACCAAATTGTTGGAGGGTGTCCGACAAAGTGGAGGGTGCCGCAGTAACAGAATGAACAAATAGTAAAGCAAAATGAATTAAACAGGCTACTAAAAACACTTACCTTGCCTATGGATAAAAATATATAAAAAAGTATATATAATAAAACATACAATAAAACTAAACAGGACAATTCTCCACGTATCGGCTCAAATTGAACATTTTTCAAGAGACAAACAACAGTAAACACCACAATAATAAACAAAATAATCTATTCTTTTTCTTATATTATTCTTGAATTCATTATAAACACCCCAACCACATCTATATTGCCTCTAATTTCCCACTTTCCAGTTTGTTTATAATGAATGCACGCATTTTCTCTTTTACTAGATGCGTTTCCATTCCTGCGTCATGGAGACGTGGCTTGATGAAATCTAAGTCATCTATTTTGTTTATTATTGTGGTGTTTACTGTTGTTTGTCTCTTGAAAAAGGTTCCATTTGAGCCGATACGTGGAGAATTGTCCTGTTTAGTTTTATTGTATGTTTTTTTATATATATTTTTTATATATTTTTATTCATAGGCAAGGTAAGTGTTTTTAGTAACCTGTTTAATTCATTTTGCTTTACTATTTGTATAATACTTGCATGTGAAGTCATGTATCTATCTCTCCATGTCTGCAGCGAGTAGCCAATTCTCACAACCATACAACATAATCGATAGCTTTAGTGAGTTATAAATTCTGATCTTCACTTATGTTTTTCACAATTTTGTTTTTCCATATTAAATTTAGTCTTAAAATAAAATACATGTCATTTCCAACCTTATCTTTAATTAGGTTTCAAATTTTCAAATGTGTAAGCAATCTGATATATCACTGCACCATCATCGTTTTGGGCACTCTCTTTCCCTGTTGCCGTTAACTCTGCCTTCAGCTATTAATCTTTCCATGCTGTTATGTCTCTTTATATGACCAAAAAATACAGCTTTCTTGTTAGGATGTTAAACCAGTTCCACAAGGGTTAAATATAAATATATTTAGGGTTAGGATTACCGGTAGTTATGTAAAATATAACAAACTCATAATCCTAGTCCTAAAAATGAGTATTTAAATTAATTATTGATATGATATTTAGATTAATTAACCATAAAATATGTTGGTAGGTACTAATTGGAAACAAGAACCGTACTTAGTTTCAATGAATGTATCTCATTGTCAGAATGAGTATGGAACTACTGCTTGTAAGATTTACTCTGTACTCAGTTTCAATGAATGTATCTCATTGTCAGAATGAGTATGGAACTACTGCTTGTAAGATTTACTCTGTACTCAGTTTCAATGAATGTATCTCATTGTTAGGATGAGTATCGAACTACTGCTTGTAAGATTTACTCTGTACTTAGTTTCAATGAATGTATTTCATTGTTAGAATGAGTATGGAACTACTGCTTGTAAGATTTACTCTGTACTTAGTTTCAATGAATGTATTTCATTGTTAGAATGAGTATGGAACTACTGCTTGTAAGATTTACTCTGTACTCAGTTTCAATGAATGTATCTCATTGTTAGAATGAGTATCGAACTACTGCTTGTAAGATTTACTCTGTACTCAGTTTCAATGAATGTATCTCATTGTTAGGATGAGTATGGAACTACTGCTTGTAAGATTTACTCTGTACTTAGTTTCAATGAATGTATTTCATTGTTAGAATGAGTATGGAACTACTGCTTGTAAGATTTACTCTGTACTCAGTTTCAATGAATGTATCTCATTGTTAGGATGAGTATCGAACTACTGCTTGTAAGATTTACTCTGTACTTAGTTTCAATGAATGTATTTCATTGTTAGAATGAGTATGGAACTACTGCTTGTAAGATTTACTCTGTACTCAGTTTCAATGAATGTATCTCATTGTTAGAATGAGTATCGAACTACTGCTTGTAAGATTTACTCTGTACTCAGTTTCAATGAATGTATTTCATTGTTAGGATGAGTATGGAACTGCTGCTTATAAGACAGTGGAGTTGGACAATTATCTCAACGATGCTCCAGTGCAACATCGG
This sequence comes from Meghimatium bilineatum, assembly GCA_034231615.1. Taxonomy (NCBI): domain Eukaryota; kingdom Metazoa; phylum Mollusca; class Gastropoda; order Stylommatophora; family Philomycidae; genus Meghimatium; species Meghimatium bilineatum. The sequence goes on along the minus strand of CM067317.1, from coordinate 30,444,449 downwards.
GAAGTTCAAGGCCATGAATCAGAACTCTTCACTTCCTACTTTAAGACAATTACGTAAGTCTGATATTTTGAAAACCATAATCCCATTTCTAGCATAATTAAATGAAATTTGGCATGATGTACAGGATTTGTCTCGCAACATATTTATAGAACTGATTAGGGCCAAATGACATTTCAGAATTTAAAAAAAAGGTACTATACCTAAATAAGGGTCTACATATTAAACGAAATCATGAACGAATCATATGATAAAAATTATTCATTGATTACTTCACTTATCTGGCGATGTGTTGATGTTTATTTTGAATTTTAAAAAGTTTTGTACATGCACACCTCACGCACAAACACATTCCACTCTCTTCTTTCTCATCTGAAGTTCACGTGCTCACCACTCTGAAGAAGTCATCAGAGAAGTCCAGCCATAACAGAATCGGCATATTACCATGACTGTGGTTTTCGTGAACTGCAAACATGTGTCGGCTTTTAGCTGAACCCACTGTTGGTGCTTTCTAACATTGTACTTCCAGCGAATTCTTCTCCAACTTAATACGATAACATCATAGGATGTCCCTGCATGCACATCTTTGTATGTGGGGGCACTTCTCGCAATTGTAACAAGCGTACTGCTTCGTTATTGGTCAAAGGCAAGTTGAACATAATTGAGGTAGCCATTTTGCAACTGAGGACTGAGTGAGCAGAGTGACGTTGCAAATTACTACTAAAAATTTAGGATCGAGGGTGAGGTTTTCAAAGTATAAATTGTAGACCCTTATTTAGGTATAGTACACACAAAAATTTAAAAAACATTGCCTTTAAAGAATTAATATTTAGCATCCGGCATTAAAATTGTGTCTCAAAATATATTGAGTCTGGAGTATAAATGCACTAACGGTATTCTAAAGTTAAGAACTATAATTCTTCTAAATTATCTGTGTTGCTTGATTCTGGGAACAAAAAATGGTAATGCTGACCTCCATCATATATAAAGGGGTGATTTGGAAGGAATGTGCTGAAGTTGGATGTGCTGAACAGAAAGGCATGGATATCGCAACTGAACTGTAAAATATGACATAACTTATTTCATTCTCTGGACACATCCTGCTAACCAGACTAACCTGCTAACATAGAAGAGATTTCTAGTGCTCTGCTGTTAGAGGCACACAAATTCAGTTGTTTAATTGATGTTATTATCTTGTTACACTCTTATCATTTCTTTTGTCCAGAGTTATGAGTGGAGGTGCCCAGACTGGTTTCCGTCATGTTGAACCAGAAAAATATAAACCCAGACTCCTTCACTTCTCTGGACTCAAGCGAAATATAGTAGTTAATGAGGTCAGCCAAATATGTTTTCTTAATTTTTATGTTCCATACTTTTCTTAGACAGTTTTGTAATAGAACTATTTATCAAAAATGAAGACTATGTTGTATAATATGTCCCTGTCAATAAGGTGAGGAAGTGATTCTATAGAAGAATGTTGAGAGCACAATGTACAGCTAAAAGAACTAATGATGATGTTTTGAAAGAGTCACATGGGTTACTAATATGAGACAGAGAAAATCTTTATTTTTTTTGGACACATTATTATGCAGGAAGGTATGGAGAACATAGTTACAACAGGCAAGATAGAAGGCAAGAGAAATCTAGGATAACAGTATGAGAACATATTAGATATTCTGACATCACAAGGCAAAGAGTCAGCAATGATCCTGAGGAAAGATACTGCAAATAGAGAGTTGTGAGATACATAATTCACCTAATGATGATGATGATCTATGTGTGTTTCTTCACTGCCGAATATGGTGCATAGGGCAGAAACAGATGCTCTCCAGTTTGAGCGATGTGATGCTACTTTGTATAGTTATATGTTGTTGAGACCCATAGTCATACCCAATACAGAACAAAATGCCCATAAATTAACAAAACAGAGCAAGGTACCAGATGGTTTTTGTAAAGATGACTGGACATGAGAAGATATTTTACACTGTTGATTTAGGTTGCATGCCAAGTGGGGGTAAACACACTCCTTCTCTTCTTCTCCCCCCCCCTCCATAATTAAAAACCCAAGACTTTGTCTGGGGGGGGGGGGGGGAGGGGGGGGGAATTCCCAAGTGATATATTTGTGTGCGCCGATATGAAAGGTTGGATGGGACGAAAGTGGCATTTTGAAACGGCTGAGTAAAGTGTGGGGGCAGAAGAAATAAACCACCAATGATAGTCTGGAACTAATTTCAGGCATATCTGAAAGGGAAAGTGGAAAAACAATGCTGTGAGTTGGGGGGGGGGCTATCTGTATCTGTAATTCCTGGGGGGCCATCTGTATCTGTAATTCCTGGGGGGCCTACCTCCCTCCTGCAGCCACTAGATGTCTCTCTTAAATCATTTAAGGATGGACTTTGGGCAAAATGGAATGAATACTGTCATCCAATTTACCTGTGATGAAAGGTGACAATGTAAAAAAAAAAGCTGACGTTATCACAATTGCTAAGTTGATCAAAGAATCATAATAGTATGTTCCATCTAAAGAGATCATCCGATCTTTCAAACAGTATTCCATTGGTAATACAAGGGATGGAAATTAGGACAACGCAATCTGTGAAGATGATGCTGACGATGACAATGAAATTGTTGACAGTGTGTACCGGTAGGCAGTGAAATAGACATTGATGATATCCATCCTGGATGTTCCCATGACAGGATGAAATTTGTGAAGTGTTTCAGAATTCAGACAGGGATTCTGACTTCGAAGGATTTGAAATGACTTTTATTACCATTAAGTTTTTTATTGTTACCAGTATTTGACAATCTATCTATCTGTTGTCATCTCCACTTGTGCTATTAAGTGTTGTGGGGGAAGTTAGCATTGTCTGTCTTTTGCCATTTGGGTCGCATTGGCCATGGTCAACCTGTGTCTCTTTATGATTTCTTTGATTGCCTCTACCCATCTAGTTATTGGTCTTCCTTATGCCTTGTAACCTGATCTTGTGTTGTCTGCACCTTGGGCTGGTTGCTCCATTCTCATGTGGAGGCCAAACAACCTAGTTTGCTGTCTTTTGATGTAGTCTTGACATGAGATGGTCTTTATTTATTTATTTTTTTCCTGGTATCTTCATTTCTCCATCAGTATCTTCTAATGACATTTATAACTTTCCTTAAACATCACATGCTGTGATCTTTTTCCTAGTGTCTTTGTCAAGGTCAATTGTTTCATGTTGGTAATACAAAATTGGTGCAAAAATACTGTTTATCAATTGTCGTTTTGTTGCGAAGCAAATTGTTGGGTGTTTGATTATTGTGACAGCTGGTAAGTCACAGCATTGGCTTTTTGATGGACTTAGTATTTTATGGTATTCTGTGTTATCATTTTTGTGTTTCTACCGGTAATTGTAATGTTTATTTTGATTGTGTGCCTATATAAGCTGAACACCCTGCCTCAATAGTAGAACAAAAATAAAGAAAATTCTTGGCTCATGTTCAGAAATACATGGTGTATATGTGTATGGATCTTCTGAACTCCTCATGATCCTGGGCGAATTGATCTGCAGCAGCCACAGCATGTTTAAACAATCTGAGATATCTCTTATCCATAAGAATCTCATGGACTTCTGAAAAGATCAATGTTGATGTGTTGAAAGATATAAACGCAGAATAAATTCATTAGTAACATCAAAAAGAAATAATCAAGTTTTCATGCATTTCATGAGACCATGTGACTTCATATCACTGTGACTTCTGCCCACATCAATTAGAGATTAGACAGAATTATGAAATGGAAAAGCTGCTTCTGGTTGAATCATGAAGTAGGTAACATAACAAAATTTAGGATCAAGTATATAGTGGCGTGATGTTAACCATAACACCCTCAGTACACTGTTCATCATAGGCAAATATTGACTTTTATTTACGAACTTTATGACAACTAAAAGTACCAATATTGAAACTTATAGTTAGTAGGGTTCACCTCTGTGGCAGCGAGATACAAAGTGCATTTGTGACAGTCAAAGTACTGGGCTCAAATCTTGCTACTGGCAATTGTGCATCCAGACCATTCATAAAGCAGTGACAAACTACTTAACTATTGCCTAGAAAATCGATATAACCAAAAATTCTAGGTTGATGGTTACATACTAAAAGCATATACTACAAATTTTATATAGTTAGTATAATGTACTTATGTGGATTTATGGTTTTACACTCAGCCAGCACAATATATAATAATGATGAATGTTATGAAGATGACTAATAAATCTTATACATAAGTCTAGTAATCTGATCACATATAACAAATATTGACTTATAAATCATTGTTATCTGCTCAGTGGTAGAGTAAATAATGGTATCACAAACTCAATCAAATTCGCTGGTGGTTTGACAGCTGATTGTTTTCTTGGGAATACATCCTGCTAATCTGTGGGAGTTTGAGAACAAATGCAGATGAAGAAGAAAGAATGAGAGAAAACTATTTATGTGTTATTAGTTATTGTTATCCTGTTAAGTTCTTGATTTGAGAGCCAAGCATATTTAACTATTGGTAAGTGATATTCTCTGCAGGTACCACTGAATAGAAATCGTATCAAGTCTGATGATGTCTTTATCCTTGACCTTGGCTTGAAGATTTACCAATTTAATGGTTCTGGTAGTAACAAAGATGAACGATTTAAAGTAAGTCAAATAATATTGATATTACCTATTAATTTTAAACATGACATCACAACCCAGAACCAAACAATGCTATCTCTTGAAGACAAGGCAATTGATTTAACTCTTAAAATTGTCATACACTGAGCATTATAGACTGGAAACTCACACAATAAAAATGGTCCAGCACCATGAAACCATTTTCTTTAGTGAGATCCACTATTTTATTTGAATTGTATTTTTTTGTATACAGAGGCCCATTGGCTGTAACATAGAAAACATCTTTGTTCTTTTGTTTTTTAATTTATGTGTATTCTTTCTTATCATTTACATTTATTTGGTTTGTTTATTAGCTTTTAGTAAAAGTAACATTATGTTACTTATCCTTACTGTTATCATTTCCTATTTGTTTACGGCGACACTCACCTCTTTGTCAGAGATCCTCTGACATTGTGATCATTATATTCTCATAGTGTTTGGTACTAGGTATAACCAAATATACATTATATATGACATATTATGAGGAACACTTATTCTAGTTGATAGGGAGCTTGCTCGCTATCACTGAATTTAAGCGTGCCAGGTTCGAAACCATGTCAGAACAAATAAAAATTGTACGGATTGTGATTTCTCGCATTACACAACTTCTCCTCCAGTCGACCAAACTGTAAATGGGTACCTGACACATGAGTTAGGGGAGGTAAAGATAGAAAGGAAGGGAACTAACCACACCACCTAATAGTTGCTGTGACTTAGTATATGAAGAGTTATCTTCATCCCTGATATTATATAGCTTTGTGTGGCACATCCATCATTGTCATGGATTGTAGATTATATTTCTTATAGCATAGCTATCCAGATTTTTTCTTGACATACTCTGATCTCTTCATTGCGAGGTCAGCTATGACCTGCCTGATAGATCTATTCCTTAATCTCACCCTCAGAGACACTAATATTTCTTAATGAAGCATATGGTTATTGAATAGTTTGCAAGTATCCTCAATCTGAAATGCAGTCAGAAGAAAATGTACTGAAAATAGATAACATACAGTTGGATTATGCAGCATAACAATGCACAAGCACATGAAATCTCTGCTGGTAAAGCAGTACCTTGCAAAGTAGAATGTGATTACCTTGAAACAGCCTCCATTTTCTCCTGAACTTGCACCGGCTGATTTTTTTATTGTTACCTCAACTGAAATCAGAACTGAAAGGACAGCAATTCAAGGATGCAGATGACTATCACCAATGTGACAAGACAGCTAAGAGAGATGTCAAAGAATGAGTTTCGGGAATGTTTCCAGCAGCTGTATGCATATTGACAAAACTGTGGTTGCTGAAAGGAACTACATTTAAGGAAATGTAGTTAGAAAGGAAATGTAGTTAGATAATTCTATTATTCCTTATTTCTGTATAATCCATAAATTCCTTGAACTTTTTGAAGCTACCTCGTATAATGCAGGAGACATTACTAGATCACCAGACATCAATAACTATTGGTGGTAGACCACTATATTACTTGTGTTAATATTCTGATGATATCAATCTCTTGGCTAGCTCTGAATCTGAACTCTAGGAATTCACCTCAAAGCTTGAAGACATTAGTTTGAAATATGGCATGGAAATTAGCATTGATGAGAGCAAGATATTAGTGGCTAATGATATTAAGAAAGATTCCACTAACATCCAGTTGAACGGTCACAAACTTGAAGATGTTACCGCCTTCAAATATCTCAGGCCCAAATATGTGATGATGGCATATTGGGAAATGAGAGTAAGTTAAGTTTCGAGATGGTGATGGCTACCATGTCAAGGTTGAATATGATTTGGAAAAATAAGATCAATATTACAGTAAAGATCATTCTTATCAGATTGCTATTCAATGTATACTTTTATATAAATTAAAAAAATGAACACTCAATGCAAACACGGAAAGAAGGGTACAGACCTTTGAATACAAGTGCTGCTGAAGTTTATTAAGAATTATAAAAAAACAACTTTTGTTACTGCATGTTTTCCTGTGAAGGAGTGGAGGGAGGCTTTCTATGGGCCGTGGAAATAAAGGCCACTTTTCCATAGCAGATGCTGTGAAATGTACAGGAAAGATTTTGATTGCACCTCTGAATAAAAAAAATCCTGTCCCAACCATGGATTGAACCCGGACCTCAGGGTCTGAGAACGGCTTTCTGACCACATGGTCATGCACTCCACATAATTAGTTATATAGAACACAAACCAAACAAATGTATTCATCTGGCAGCAAATAAATAAACTTGCAGATTATTAAAAATCACTTTTGACAGTATGAAACGGCATAAACTTATTTGGTTTGGACATGTAGCGAGACAGCCTACTTTCTAAAATTATTTTGCTAGGAACAGTCAAGGGTAGAAGGAAAAGAGGTGAACAAAGAAAATCCTGAATTGTTAAAATCAAGGAATGACATGATTTGTCTATGCTCCTCTTAATGCTGAGGATAGAGGTGTTTGGAGAACTTTTTCTGTTGTGTCCAGTGGCCCTTATGACATCACGGATTATGTGTCTAATTATTATATTATAAAATGTTAACTTAGATTTTTATTTTAATTCATGGTTTTAATTTTAAAATCTTACTTCTAATACCCATGTATTGATTTATCTTATATGCTAATATATCTCAACATGTAGCTTATGCTATTTTTTTGTATCCTGCTTTACTCCTTACTTTCATCTGATTCTTCTCCTATGGTAACATAGATGCAGACATACTTTTTTAAAATGTATTTCTATTTCCAGTTTTTGTGTTTATCTTTATCTTGACAAAGGCTTTGTGACTGAAATATTGAATATTTGTCTCTTTTTTTAAATGTTCTTTAAATTTTATCATTTATCAAATGACAGTTGCAATTTATTTCTTTCATTTTCACTATATCATAATAATAATCATAATACTTATAAAAGCAGCAGCAGAGAGCGAGAAACAATGGTTACACAGACTTTTCAATGTAATGTGGAAGAAACAAGAAACACCAGAAGACTGGAGGAAAGCGACCGACAATCATTACAATATGGAAGAAAAAAGACAGACTGCACAAAATACAGAGGGATATCCTTACTAAGCCACACAGGAAAAATTTGTAACAAAATATTAGAGCAACGATTACAATCATACATTGAACAACAACTTCAAAACACCCAAATGGGCTAGAAAGAAAGAAATATCACTACCTCCATCGATGATAAACACCTTAAACAGGTAAATGAGTTCACTTACTTAGGAAGCATTATATTGAGTGAAGGGAAAAACAGTAAAGAGATACAAAATAGATTCCCTCCAGGGCCAGATAAATGGAACACATTATATGGAACAAAACAACAGCTCACAAACACATGCATATATCACACAATGGCATTGGGTCAAAGAGCATGAGCCCATGGACCGCTGGATCAGCAACCATACAAAATAGATGCAACAAAACATACCAGATCCTAGGACAGATGACACATATTTTTAAGAACAAAAATGTAAACATAGACACTAAAGTTGCATTATGCAAGACTATTATTATTCAATCACTATGCTACCAGGCCAAACCTGGACAATGACCACACAAGACAAAAGAAAAATAGTGACAGCAGAAATGACATGTCTACGAAGAATACTCAGAGTGTCATTAAGAGATAGAATTAGAAACGATACCATCAGACAGATAACCAAAACAATACCAGTATTGGAACACATCAAAAGACAACAGATCAAGTGGTTTTCACACACTTCCAGACTACCAACAGATAGCATGCCACAAATGGCCATGACACATAGACATAACGGTTATAAAGCCAGAGGCAGACCATGTAAAAGATGGATCACAGAAATAAAAAAAGCCACAGGAACAAGCTTGCAAACAGCACACAAGAAGGCCATCTCCAGAGAACTCTTCCACACCTGACGCCGCAAGGCAAACAAGGGCCACAGCATATAGAAAGAGAACTCTTCCACCCCTGATGCCGCAAGGCAAACAAGGGCCACAGCGTATAAATAGATAATAGTAATATCATATAGAAAGTTTCCTGCTACTAACATATAAATATCTTTCAACATTTTCAGCAAATCTAGAAAGAATGCTCCAGGTCTTTGAACATACATGTGTGACAGATACTACAGATTTGCTATAAAAGAGTTCATGTGCCATGTGAATATGTCACAATTAAAATAAACATTTATGCAGAATTTCAAGAATCACTTATTAATAGTTAAATAAAGAAAGCTGTAGCCTTTGCATATCACCTGACATGACTCCCTGTCTAAAACAATCTTGCAGGAAATATTGGAGACACAAAATAGTAAATGGAAGAAGAAACAGTGGAGGACAAATGAAGTCATGGATTGATAACATCAAAGAATGGACAAGATTTGAATTTGACATACCTGAACTGCAGATGATGGAAGAAAATTGAGATTTCTGTACTTTATGCATGCTCTATGAACCTATGAGGTTCTAGATATACTAGATATATTATGCTATAAGCAGTAAGTATGAGAGAACAATTTTATGTTACACTAATAAATGATACAATTTGAAACTCTTTCCTCCAGGCTGGACAGTTCTGTCAACATCTGGAGTCTGAAAGAAATGGTCGAGCTAAAGCAGAGGTTCTGGATGAGAGTGAAGTCGATGATGCTGTAAGAAATAAATTATATACTTTATAGCAGACAGCTTTCTGTAAATATTTTTTTCATATTTCCTTTCTTATTTCCATCAAATGAAGTAACATTGGTTTTACTTATGTGATATGTCCTTTAAAGAACTTTGTCCTCACTGGCACTCTGTAAGCCTCTTGGTTCTGTGCAAGCTACCCAGCCTCTTCCAGTGTCATATTCAGAAGGTCCTCGATTTCTTGTGTCCATTGCGCTCATGGTCTGCCGCTTGTTCTCTTTCTTGGAACTTTTCTCTCCATGATTAATCTTTCTAAACCAGGGGTCAGCAACCTATGACGTGCGTGCCACACTCAAGTGGCACACCATACATACTTGAGTGTGGCACGCCAAGCAATTTCAAATGGCACGCAGACTCTTCACGTTTCCTGTATAAAGTTGATTATAAGTCACATGAAAGCAGTGATAAATTTGTAATCACCTAACGCCTGAACATTCAGAAAATTGTGTCAAACTCAAAGTGACAAAGTATGTTGTCGATATTGAGCAACTGGCCAAGACCATGCAAGGGCAAGGCTCCCATTAATAATAAAAATGCTTTTTTTAAAAAAAAATTTTTCAAGAAACTCTATTTCTTTTAATGTTGTTTACAACTTTACATATTATTGAATATCACTATATATTAATTAATTAAAATATAAAAATAAAATATATGGTAAAATAAGAATATTGGCCTCGGCTTGTATAAAATGATATGTGATGTTGGCACTGTGAATAATTTGAAACCTCAAGTTGGCACACAGCAAAAGGTTGCCGACCCCTGTTCTAAACCATTGTGTTTCTTTATATCTGAAATATGTTATCTTGCATTTTTTGATAGTTTTGAGAAGCCATTTTTTAGTGACTTTTTGTTTTTTCAAATATTATATCTTATTGAACATTATAAATGTGCATCTTTATTCTGCCCTTGCAAATGTTGGATCTGAAATTTGTAATGAGAAATGTTAGGGTCTATACCTCAGTTCTTTCATGTTGGATATTTGTTCTTATTTGCAAAGTTTTTCTAATTCATGTCATTAAAAACAATGTATCGTAGTTGTTTCATAAAATTTTTAATTAAATTTCTGTCATTACAAAAAAATTGATGTTTTCTGTTATTACAAATATTGGATGTGATTTTTGTTATTATTAGATATGATTAGTTACTACAAATGCTGCATCTAAATAGCTGTCATTACAAATGATGAATTTAATTTCATGTGGTTTTCTTTCCAGCATGAATTTTTTCAAGCTCTTACTAGCGATGATGTTGTTGATGATAATTTTGATGCTAAGGACACACAGACTGAACTGTACAGGTAAATAAAGTTATATATTATCACTCTCAAGATCAAAGAAACAGAGGTGTGTTGGGGTTTTTCCTTTGCTTCTGAATCTGATGTTGAGCTTGCACAAAAGTTTTAAAGAGCTCTATTGATCATAATTGCTGGGGATTAAAAGAAACAAACAACTTCATGAAATTTTTTTTTTACAAAATAGTAAACTAATCTACTTTGCAGTTAAACCTTATAAGTTCAACAAAAGACAATCTGTGCTATTGAAGTATTTAGTAATGAAGATATTTTGGTTAACACTGTGGATTACACTCTTGTATTTTGTATTAAAACTCATCTTTTGTTTTAATTTGTACCTTGTTTATGTTGTTTTACTGCAGTCTGCCCTGTATTATTTGTTGGGCAGATTAAAGTTCTCAAAATTTAAATTCTGCTTCCTATTCTCTTAAAACTTGGTTTATTGTTGTAAATTTATTGTTATAGTTTATTATCAGAAACTAATGAACATTTATGAAGCCTATATGCTTTCTTTTATTTGTTGCTATTTAGACTATCTGATGCGACTGGTAAGCTGACCTTTAAATTAGAAAAGAAAGGATCAGTGTCACAAAGAGATCTGGACCCCAAGGTAATTTGAAATATAGAATTTTCTGCATTGGTAAAACTGACAGTGAATGGGTCTGCAACATTTTCTATTTCTTTGTTGAAAAACTTCTGCCAGACTCAAGTGTGGGTATAAAGAAAGAATAGAGTATATTTTATTAAGGAAAAACCATATCAATTAACCCTTCCACCCCACAACCTACTTGACCTATGGACACATGTATTTGCTTCTGACTGATTCTATGAGTATGCTTTGAAAGATTCAGTCAGGCTATTTCTGCTGTCAGTGGTTGGAGTTGTCATTAAAGTATATGCTTTGGAGCGTTATTTTTATTTTTGTACCTGGACACGTGGGTGTTAAGGGAAATGAAAGAGCAGGCAGACTTGCCAGCATAGCCACCATTACTAGTGGTGGTTCAATGGGCGGTGCTGATATTTTGAATGCAATTAAAGAGTTAGACCAATTGGATTATGTAAGATGTATTTCTTTTTCCGTGTCCATGGCTAGAGTGCAGGACCTAGGAGTGGTGTTGCAAGAAATGAACAGCATACATAAATCAAAAGAAAAGTTATCAAACACAGAACCAGAACAATAAATTGCCACCTGCTGAAGGACATACTGAATATGAGATTGGAGCACCTGTGGATGTATTCGGAGTGCCATGATGATGATCTGACGACTAAATAACATATGTTTTTATGTTCCCATTCCTAGTGATCTTACACCTGACAATTAAGTGTCACATGTGCATTTCACGAAAATTATCTTGACAGCCAATGGGCAGCTATGTGCGAAATGGTTAATAAATTATTTTGGCATGCAAAAATTAATGTTTAAAGATGCAAACACTGAACCAGTACAAAAAATGTTAAGCTTTTGAGTAAAGAAGCACTATTTTAAAGCAAAGTACAGTAAAGCTCTGAATGTAATCATTGAATGGAAAATAGTGCTGTAAGTGGGAATAAAACATCAGGATGTGGACAAATAAAATCCTCTCAGAGTTCATTGTTATGATCAGAAACAGCATTCCTTATTGAACTGACCTCATAGGATTCATACTGATGTTTGATTTCAAACTATGAAAGTGTATAATAAATGAATGCCATGCTTATCCATCTCCAGCAACTAGATTTTTCAACAACTGGTTATCTGGGATCCACAAGGCAAAACTGGAAGTAAAGCTCTGGAGAACCATGGGAGCCTCCTTCTGATGATGGAATACATGAAGGCAACCCACCGACCTCTATAAAGGCATTAATATGCACAGAGTGTGTATATTCCATCTTCTTCTTCAGCGCTCATTCTCAAACTTCTCTTGTAGCAGGATAATGGTCCTACTAGATTTTTAGCAGGATGTAGTCCAGAGAATGGAAATGTGTTGTTGCGCCATTGGCCCAATACATCTATCTTTGGTGACCTCTATTCCATTTAAAAAACAGAAAATCATTGAGTTCCCTTACAGCTGATATTCAATGTGCAGACAGTGCTCCATCTTATCTATATTTATAAATTACACCTTAATTTAGTTCTCCTCATATGTCCTACGATTTAGAGGTAAATTACATTTATTTACTCCTCATGTGTCTATGCTGTAGAGATAAATGTCGCTTATTTTAGTTCCATTCATATGCCCTGTCATTTAGAGAAACAGGCACTTAATTTAATTGCTCTTCATTTGCCATATTGTGTAGAGGTAAATAACACTTATCTTAGTTGCTTCTGATATTCCAAGTCGGTGTTGAGGTAAATAACACTTACCATAGTAGCTGCTCATACTGTCTGCATTGTAAAATAAATGAAATCAATTTAGAAACTGTCTTAATAAACATATTAGCTGAAAGAAAACACACAAGTATTATTGTGGCCTAAGGAAAGCACAGAGTAGTAACATTGTCATCTATCATGCATGTCACAAGATCTAGAACCATAGATCCTGAAATCTGAAATCGAAGACGCAGTTAAACATGCACCAAAAAGCAAAGCACCAGGAATAGATGGCATACCTATAGAACTAATAAAAATTCTAACAGTGACAGGTATAAAGTAGCTACAAATACTGTTCAATGTGATATGGAAGACACAAAAGGCACTGCAAGAATAGAATACAGCGGTGATTGTTCCCATTGGAAGAAAAAAAGGCAGTAAGAGGGACTGTGGTAAGTATAGAGGCGTATCACTCTTAAGCCACATAGGAAAAATCTTTAGCAAGATACTAGAGAAGAGGATGCTTGCATATATAGAACCACAGCTCAATAACACGCAAATGGGCTTTCGAAAAAATAAAAGCTGTACAGATGCAATCTTCGCCCTCAAACAACTTGTAGAAAGAGCAACAGAACATAACCAAGATTTATATTTGGATTTCATTGACCAAGAGAAAGCTTTTGACAGAGTGGATAGAACACAACTATAGATAACATTACAGACATATGGAGTTCCACATCTGATAAGCCCTATGTCAGAGCATATATGCCAATAGTCAATGCGCAATAAGAATGAACGCAGGCATATCTGATTATTTTTAAATCCACTTGGGAGTGAGAACGGGATATGTACTATCCCCCCCCCTATTATATATATATATATATATATATATATATATTGGAAACAACAGACTTAAACAAGTGACAGAATTTACATATCTAGGAAGCAATATAACAACAGATGGCAAGAGCAGTAAAGAAATACACAAAAAATGTAGTAAAGCATAACAAGCCCTAGGACAAATGCTTCCAATCTTCAGAAACAAAAATGTAGATTTAAACACCAAAATAGCACTATTCAAAACTATTATGCCAGCGCTGTGCTACCAATGTCAAACATGCACAACGACAGTACAAGATAAACGTAAACTTGTGACAGCTGAAATGGCATGCTTATGCAGAATCCTAGGAATATCGCTAAGAGACAGAGTGAGAAATGAGGACATTAGACAAAGAACTGGCACCGCCCCCAATCTTGGAATATATTAAGAAACAACAGATCAAATGGTTTGCACACATCAGCAGACTACCACCAAACAGCATACCACAGCAAGCTATGCTACACAGATCCAGTGAAGGCAGACCTAGAGGCCGATCTCAAAAACGATGAATCACAGAAATAAAAGAGGCGACAAATTCCACAATATAATCAGCACACACGAGGGCCATCTCCATAGAACTTTTCTACCCCTGACACTGAAAGGCAATAAAGGGTTTAGCAAATAGATACAAGATGATGGAAAGTCAATGTGACTCAATCATGTCTTGCTGAAGTCAGTTGTGTCAGGACAAAAGTTGCAGATGTTACAGCTACTGTATACAGTTTGAGAATGAACATAGAAGAAGAAGCTCGAAGGAAACATCTGCCACATTTGATGATTCATTTATTGCATATGCTCTGTAGATTAAGAATAATAGATAATATTATTGTTTTCTTGTTACAGGATGTGTTTATTGTGGATCTTAAAAAGTCTCTCTTTGTGTGGGTAGGCAATGGAACTTCCCAGGGTGAAAAGAAGAATGCCTTGCAATATGCTCATGTGAGTTTAATCAAGTTATCTTAGTTCTAAATCCTAAGTTAAGAGTTCTCAAATTGTTCTCCCCACAGCAATGCACTTTTCTACTTTAATTTATGAAACACCTGGTGAGAAATGTATCTATCGACCGTGTGTTCTGAGGCCCGAAAGGAGAGCAAGGAATAGCAACACTGTTTACCTTCCACGTCGTAAAAGGCGACTAAGGAGGTTATGGGATGGAGTTGACTGTCCCATACCATATAGTGTCAGTGACCCAAAGCCATGCTAAAGTCGGATGTGTCAGGCAGAAAGGCGCAGATATTGCAGCAATGCTGTAAACCATGACACAACACATTCTGTTCTCCGGCCTACATCCTGCTAATCTGCAAGAGTTTGAGAACGAACACAGAAAAAAAATGTATTTATAAGGGATTTATATTAAATCAAGTTACAGTGAAGCACATGGTAAGTGAGTGATTAGTGATTCCTAGCTGACTGCCAGCATCAAGTCCTTTGAACCATAGCTGTCAGGACCCTACACAATTGCATAGTGATCCTGGATTAACACATTTGATTTTAGTTATTTCTTCTCCGGTCAGACTTATCTGCATTGTGGTCAAGCAGTTTCATATTTTCCATTAGCAGTAGCAAAGGTACACACACTGACAATTCCTTTGATCCCTGCATGGTACCTTAACTCTAATGTTACATACTTGAGTTCAGTGACTTTATTCTTGTCAGTTACCAGTAAAGTGAAAGCTATCTGCTATCTGTATGTTACCTGCAAGTGAAAGCTATACATATTTGCTATCTGTATGTTGCCCGCACCTGAATAGGGAGCAAAGAATAGCAACGCCTCTTAACCTCCATGCACATGACAAGAAGCGACTAAGGAGATTATGGGATGAAGTTGGCTGTCACATCACATATAGGTCCAAGTGGCCCAGAAGTTTTGCTGAAGTCTGATGTTTCAGGCAGAAAGTGCATATATTGCAACAAAGCTGTAAAACCATGACTAAATTCATTCTGTTATCTGGACTACATCCTGATAATCTGCAGGAGTTTGAGAATTAATGCAGAATAAAAAAAAGAATACATACCGTTAAATTCTGAATATAAACCCATCCGATTGTAGGCCGATAACCTAACTATCCCTTCCCAAAAGTGGAGAAAGTCGAAAGTCCGACTATAGACCGACATCCCCAACTTAACAAAGCCGGCAATAATGAACTTCATCATCATAAGAAAGAACCGACATGCTAAATGGAAATTAACACAAACTTTTGCAACTCTAAGAAAATAGCATTCCTTTCATTTGCTTCACTCAGGTAACTTGAATGAATCAAGGAATGAAACCCTGGTGGCTACTGTATTCCTGAACAATATATCCGAAAATAATGAATACCCCGTAGGCTGACTTCCCTATCCATGACTATAGACAGTTTATGAGGTGGCAAGACTTTGGGGAACAAAGATTTTCCTGAATGAATTGTCTGTGTTGGGTGTCTGGGCCTTATGACGCGGAACAGCGCTAGTGAATAGTAATTACTATGTAACTATTATGTCACCAGCTGGCTTCTGACAGTGACATTTAAGTGGGAAACGTTTAAGTGGGAAACGATGAAAGGATGAAAGGCAAGACAGCAAGATCACGTTTGTTTTTATAAGATACAGAAGAGTTTGAACTTTGTAACTGGTTATGTTTACAGTGTGGGGAGAATACGGTAATAAAATAAACATAACAGAGGATTGTGAAATTGATCTCATCTTCCACTAAATGTACAGTGGTTGGGGGAGGGAATCAATTACGGCGCAATTTTACTACAAAATGCCTATGATGTGATTTGGAACTGTGGCCTCAGTGGGCTGGACTAATTAACAGAATATATGGCTGACTTAGCTAGCCAAGAATACTGCACAAGTAGTAGTACGCTCTAGATTGCTGGTGAGCCCTAGTCATTTTATCCTGGCTTAATATATCGGGACATGTGACTGTAATTTTTTTTAAAGTGTTTTTCTCCATTTTTACTGTGATTTGGACGTAATTTTTTTTTAAAATTTGATGTTACTCGATTATAAGACGAAGAGTATGAAGACATCTCTGTTTATTGTCCAAAAATTCTCGGGTTATACACGGAATTTAACGGTATCTGAAATTGAGGAATTTGTGATAGCCAGAACAGACCATATTTTTTAGAACATGACTTGGTGAAGTCAAGCTGAAATAAGAGTCCTCGTTTTGAAGTGTCATGATCCTATAACTATATTGCAATATGGCATGCAAGGGTCACTTCTGCAGCAGATGTGTTTCAGTTAATCTGATCTATTTTTAAAATGAGGACAAGTGCAGAGTTAAAGTTGTTGCTGGTTTACAAATCTGGAAGATGTGTCAGAATATGAAAACAGCTACCACTTTTTTTTTCTGTCTTCAGATGACATATTCTTGTCAGATCATAATCTTCTTCATGAATGCTCTGAACTCCTGAGAAATTTGATATGTACAGCTGTTAAGGACACCTTAATATACTCTGTGTTGCTTCTTGCCCATCATCATCCTTGTCTGCCATTTCTTCTGTTACCAGCAGCCATACCTTTCATTATTAATTTTTCATTCACTGACTTTCATTCTCTCTTTATATAGTTGCAAAATTTGTTATAATCCATTATTTTGTAGCTTATAAGCCAACCTTCCTCCACTCTGAATATTCATAATACTTCATGATTTGACATTTTCATTGTCAATGGTATTTTATAAATCCTTTAGTAACTTTCTCTTGTATATTCACTCTCAAATTATCAACGTTATTCCTGCTGGGAAACATGCAGTATGTTGTGATACTATTTAATTTTCACCATGCAGATCTTTCACGTCATGTTTCATCATGTTTATAATTCAGGTAAACTTCCCTAGCCTGTGACAGCTTTCCTATTTGTTGCCAGGTGATGAGTACTCATCAACCCTACACCATGATGTATCACCCACTATGCCCTTGAATTTTGCAGGTCAAAACATGTCTCTGGATGGCAGATTCTAAGACAACAGTATACAGGAATTAAAACTTCAGTTAACTACTTCTAACCCCATGTGAAATCTTCAGCTGCCAGTGAGCTTGTCATGTGTAATTAGATGGTCCATTACCTCCTGTGCTCTCTAATACTGGGCCCTTCTTCATCCATTTGAAAATAAATAATTATCTGTGCTATTGTTTTATTAGTTAATTTACTGTAGCAAATTTTGAGTTTTTAAATAACAGGTTTCCTTAAATTTAAATTTCCTTAAATTTCAGGAATACCTGATGAAAACAGATCACCCTCTTGTATCTGTAACATGCTTGAAGGAGGGACAAGTGAACAAGGAATTTCAGACAGCTATTGCTGCATAGGTGCCATTACTGTTTTCTTAATATCAATTCTGCTGTACTGTTTCCTGTTTATTAATCAAGTGACGTACCTTTGATTTACATGTCTTCATACAAATTTCCCCATGTTGAGGAAATATTTCTCAATTTATATTCTCTCATTAAATTGTCAACCCACAACTGCTTAATTTAGCTTTAAATCATGTTTTAGTGTATGAAATGTTATGCAAAATAATGTGTATTTTGTCTTTTTTTTTAATCACAGCAAATAATATTTTTTTCTTAACCTTTACTACACTCAATACAAAGTATGTAACTTGACCCATGCACGCTGGATTGTTTTTTCATCGTAATGATGAAAAATGCATCAAATATATTTTTAAAATGACTGACTTATGTGTTTTTGTCTGACCAATGTATTAAAAAAATTCCTATACCTATCTCATTTCTAATTAAATTTTGTAAAGTTATTTCATAACCAAACAACGAAAATAAAACTCTTAGATGTCGCTAACCCTCGATCCAATCTTGAGTAGATCTAAGACTATTTCTTGACTCAATTTACAAACAACATGATGTAAATGCAATGCATCCTTACCTGATGTTGCATTGTCATTTCATAACAAAACTAATGTGTTTCATAATATCTTCTTTGAAAATAAACATAAATCTCAACAATTCTCAGTTATTAGAAAAACATTCCATAAAAATTTCACTAAAAATGGCTTCAACTCTCAAGTTTTAATCATTTTCCATTCATTTTTTGCACAGAAGTTTGATGAATATGAAACTATATTTGCTTGCGGTATTGCCACTTTTTCCCAAGAAAAAAACCCAAAATTTAAACATTTTATTGTACTTACAAAATTGCTTAGCAACTATTGCAATGCTGCTGCAACTGCATTCAGCGCAGCACAACCGGAATTTGGTTTATATTCTGGCCGATGGCATGGAGAAGGTAAACTAAATTATGGGTAAGTTTTTAAAGAAACTTTACATCTTTTTTATTAGCCTATCCTGCCAATAATGTTCCCTCTAAGCTGCACAGGTGCATGTCCACATATGTCATAAGAAGATGCAGCACATTACATTTTGCATTCAGTGTATAAAATACAGAACTGAGGACCAGTATTAAAAAAAAATGGCCATTAAGTACCATCTCCAGTGTGATTAGCACATTAGTTCCACCATCTGATCTGTGCTCACTTTAACATATTTAGAGGAATGGAAACCGTCTATTTTTTTTCCGTGACTTATATGTCCCTTTATATCCATTTCTTTTTTCTTTAGGTCTTTGTATTTTTTAAAACTTTTTTTTTTTTTTTTCTAGATTTGTGCTCTCTAAGTAATGGGACAACCAATCACAAATTTACACAGTCTTCTTTAGTCACCTTTTATAACATGTATGGCAAGTGGCAATGGTATGAAGCTTTACTGTGCCTGTCAATTTCCAGAAGGCTTATTCTGCATTTCAATCTAAAACACAATTAAAATTCTGTATTTTGACCCAAAATTCTGTCCATATATCTGTACAAAGAGTACTTCATTAAAGGAAAGAGATCAATATGGACATATTCAATGAAACCTGAGTATTTTCTGTACAAAACACAGAATATCTGTACTATTTGACAGATATTTATCTTTGCTCTCCTTGCAGGGTTTCAGTAACACATGGATGTTACACAGTTTCTCTAGTGTTCTTGTAATGTAATATGAAAGATATATTTAGTCCTACTGATTATATATGATACTGAGATGTAAGTGCATAGGCAACTGAAGTATTATCCATGTTATGTTTAGTGCAGGTTAGTAAGAGATAGTGTAAATTGTATCATGTGAAAACATGACTCTGTATTCCTGCATTATTTCTCAAACTCAGGATCATTGATATTTAATAATACATAATATTAGTAGTGACATGATGGTATCGAAAGGCTGATTCTGGATGGCAGAATGCCAGGCGAGAGAAGAAGTGGAAGACCATGAAGACGATGAACCAGCGACATAGAAGAATGTATGCACGTCTCTGGCCAATGCAGGCCTGCTTGCTTGGAACAGAGAGGCATTCAGAGTATCCATAATAAAGACAACATTCTGAAAAGAATGTCACTTGATATATATATATATATATATATATATATATATATATATATACACATACAGTTCAAAAAAAGAAACACAACTATATTGCAGCGCTAATGTACACCAGATTTCAAACGTGTATGAAAATTTTATTTTACATAATTAATATTTCAACCTCGGCATGAAGAATCTTTCAGACTTTAACAATGAAATGATGTTCATTAAATTAAGTTTAGACTTTTATTCTTTGCGACTGAGACCTCCATTTCAGTAAGTTGTATGGCCTTCTCTGGGCTGTATCAGAGACTGACATCTCCTTGATATGCATTTGATTAGCCGTCGGATGTTGTTGTGGGATGGCTGCTTATTCTTTGTGCAGTGCAAGAGACAACTGTCGGAGATTGGCTAGAGCCACATCTCGCTGGCAGAGTCGTCTGTTGAGTTCATCCCATAAGCGTTATATGGGGTTCATGTCTGATGACATGGCTGGCCACTGGATGGTCTGAACATTGTCAGCGAGGAACTTGGTGGTGAGTTGTGCCATTTGAAGTCGTGCACTATCTTGCTGAAAAATCAACCCTCATGCAGCCAAATTTGGAAGTGCCATTTGAAATCGAGCACTATCTTGCTGAAAAATCGACCCTCGTGCAGCCAAATTTGGAAGGAAGCGGGGATGAACATTTTCAGTGACCAGCATTCAGGCGACCTTCAATTTGCACCAGGTCACTTCTTCCCATGAAGTTGATCACCTCCACATCAGTACACCTACACCACAATGTGGAGGAGTCTCATCAACAATGTTCTGGGCGTCGCTCTCACAGACTCTAAGGTAAACTCTTCTCCGTCAATCATGTCGCTTGAGAACACAAAAATTATTCATCACTAAACCAAATCCGTCTCCAGTCATTCCCAATAGTCCATTGGCAATGCTGGTTCATCCGTTGCAGTCAATTCTGGCGATGCTGGTCAATAAGAACAAGACTTTTAGGGTATTCTAGCCCAAAGACCAGCATCGTGCAGCCGGTTCCTGACCGTATGATCTGAAATTCGACAAGCTGCTGGCATTGAAAGTACTGTGGAGGAAATTAATGAAAATATTGATTCCTGAGGTGACGCAGCCTATGAAGCAGTCTTCTGCAGGTGTTGTGACTGGGTCTTCCACTGCGAGGCTGGTCAGCCACTAAGCCAGATTGTTGAAATCGCCTCCAAAGGCGACTAATGGTGCTTCTAACCATATTAATATGTCTCAAAATATAATGCAACATATGCTGACTAGTGGAAGCTAATGTGATACTACAATTTTGGGACAAGATATGCCTATGTCTATAACAAATACTTTAGGTTGCTCAGTGTGTTTTTTTTTGGTACAAATATTCACATTTTTATCAGAGAGGATGTGTGAAAGAAGATATGCTTCTCTAATTTTGGTAAATGTAACATTATTCATTATGAGATTCCATGATAATCTGAGGCCTCCTAACTGGAATCATTTTTTCAGATATATTATAACTTCAAGTTATTGCTGTTTTCTAAATTTAATGAATGAATATTAACAACTATTGAAAACATAATGGTGAGCTTATTAGTTGTCACATGTTGTAACCAAGTCAGGGACTCACTGGGAAAGTTAACAATTTAAATTTTTATAGTTACAATTCATGTTTTTTGTTTTACATTTAATATAAAACTATTTCATCATTATGAAATAGATTTGCTCATCACAATTTATTTGTGTTTTCCTCTATAAGATGATACTATTTCAGCGACATCTATCATGAGATATGTGCTATGATCAAGTGGTTTTACTTCCGTGTTGTTATTAAGACAATTGTGTATTACTTTTTTGTCTAAACATTGATTTTGT
The DNA here is from genome assembly GCA_034231615.1 of Meghimatium bilineatum. Lineage (NCBI taxonomy): Eukaryota > Metazoa > Mollusca > Gastropoda > Stylommatophora > Philomycidae > Meghimatium > Meghimatium bilineatum. The sequence goes on along the minus strand of CM067317.1, from coordinate 30,422,436 downwards.
CAATTATATTTTGCCAAGCTACTCTGCTTTATGTTTTGATATATTTCCATAGTTCCCATAGTTACTCAGTGATACATAACATATACTACTTTCTTGCACAACTCTGAACACTGCACATTAAGTTCATGTTGAGACTTGCATTTTGTATGGTAAAAATAGTCTGAAACTGATATCTAGTCTCATGGCATGTTCTATAGCTGATAGTGTATTATTAGTTTTCAAAAAGTTATTGCAGCAATAATCTGTGTTTGTTGTTATGTTATTTTGTTGGTGAAGGCAGTATACAATATTTATATTGATGGTCAGGGATAACTAACTGATAGCTCAATAATCTTGACAGTTTTATTTTTCAGATTTTGATTTGTTTTACTTCAGTCCAATAGATTTCTCTTTATAATTTCAATTAACATGTGTAAGTTATACTAACTCTTTAGTGTGCATACAGTGCAAATTATTTTTAACAAATTTATATTTGGCATTATGCAAAAGAAATTTTGTCATTTATGTGTCAAATATTGCCAATATTTAATCTTAAAAAATGTAATAGTGCCTACGATATGTAAACAATTTTACAGTGGGTAAATACATTAATAGTAGATAGGGTCATAGATACAACTTTGTTAGGAAGATGAGGTTCATAAAAAAATTGCTTTCCACTTCGCTTTTGGAAGTTTTCTAATGATCAGTTCAGTAAAACTGCTTGAAAAAAGGGAGGGAGGTTGGGGGGGGGGGTGGGAGAGAGAGAGTGAAAGGCATTTCCTATTTTTCACATTTTTCTTATATTTAAGTGTCATATTCAATTTTTCTAATGAGAGAAGATAGGTTGAGAGTGTTTAGTATTGGACAAATGTGTGTGTGTGTAGTGTCAAATGTAAGTTTTAGGTATTCACAATTCCAGTACTGTCAGTTATCCAGCACATGGAGCTGAAAATAGGTAGTTTGACTTTCAGAATTAGAAGAATAGCTTGAATCATAGTCAGAGGTATTGTGAAAGTGCTAAAACTGACACTTTCAAAAAGTTTAAAGGATATTAATACTTGCAGTATTGCCAAGAGTGCATGTACTCCAATTCTAATCAGATTTAAGTTTCAAGTCTGAAAAGGAATTCACATCCACACTAAGATTAAGATGTTAGTTTAATAAAGTGGCCATAGTATTTGTCTTTCATTATGAGGGTTCTATGTCCATATGATGATTTATGTGTCGTTCTAAATTAACATACCCGGTATATATATATATATATATATATATATATATACACATACATACATACATACATACTAACATCTTATCTACAAATATTTCTTTTTATATTCAGAAATGTTGGACTGTAAGCACATTTATATATGTATGTGATTGTGTGGGGACAAACATATGCCCATACACATACATAAAGTATTAGTATTAGTATTATAAATCAAGACAATTGTGATAATCTGGAAGCATCTATCGTTAAAAATTTGTATGATTAAATTTAAGCTGAGAGATAAATGTGTAAGTCAATGGAGAAGAATTGTCTGAAATTAAATTGAAACATAAGAGAAGTTAGCAGAGTGACTTATATACATGAGCTGTGTCAAGAAGTCTAGTTAAAACATTTATTTCATTAGTGTATTCAGTTTTAAAATACAACAGCTTGTCAGAAGTTATTGTTTAGGCAGGAAACATTCTAAATTTGTTTCTTAACATTTTGCTACTTTTTTCTATGGAATTCTTAAGTAATAGATAATTTGGCTTTCAGTTTTTTATCCGTAAGAAAAGTATAGCTGAATTTGCTTGGTAATACACGGCTCTGCACAATACAATATTTACATTTGGTTTGAAATGAGTTGTTATAATGGACCATGTTTTTTATTTTTTAAATCCTTATCTTCCACAAATAAGCAGTTTACATGACAGACATTATTTATATTTTTATCTAGAGGTACATTGACCTCATATTCAAGGGCCATTATTTGTTCAAATATTTACCATTATTTTCTAATTTTTGTCTCTAAACAAATTACTTTGAATGTATAAGGCAAATTTCAACATGCAAATTTTTTTTTATTTGTAAGAAATTGTAAGTAAATAATTTTTGTTTAAATATTTGTGTCATATTATATTTTTTTTTTAGCTTTATTTTTCAAGTTTTATGAAAAGAAAAACAACATTGAGTAAAAGTGATTGCCATATTCATATACTTGTTAAAACTAGCATGATTTGGACATATATGCAGACATGATTCCTTGTCAAAAACAATACTGTAGGGAACTGTCAAAGGGGAAAGAAGCAGAGGAAGGCAAATAAAGGCATGGAAGACAACATCAAGGAATGGACAGGACAAGATTTTTCCACACTCATCCACATCACTGAGGATAGAAATTGCTGGAGAACTCTGTGTGCTGAAGCATCTAATGTAGTTGCCCTCCCTACAACCCTGAAGGGTTACCAGTTCATTGATTGATTGATATACTGACATTTATAAGACATCCTTTTATAATGTTCAGTGATGTGACATCACTGAATAAAATTGTGTTTAAAAAAAAATATTTATATAGTGCCTTTATTTTTGAAAAAATTATAATTTATTTTGATGTTTTTAGAACAGCATTTGTTCAGAAACTCTCAGTGGAACTCTTGTAGCAGGACAATGGTGCTACTAGATTTCCAGCAGAATGTAGTCCAGAGAATGGATATTTATCGTAATCCCATTTTATTTGCATCAATGAGTGTCCACACATCTGACTTCTGTAGTTATTTAGATTTTATTTCTCACTGTTTAAGTGTAACAAATGTATTTAGTGTGTTTTCTGGAACCTTGATTATGATATTGAATTAAAAATATAACCATATTCTCCTGTGTGAAGAAATATAAATAATTCCAGAAATTAACTTGTTTTTATGATTTTTTAAAGAAAATTGGAGAATTCCACACTTAAATATCATGTGCCTACCTACTATTTCTGAAATGTGGATGAAGATTAATATTATGAGCAGCTGCATTCCAAGTTTGCTATAGTATGCGCAGTTTTCGTGTTGTCAATTAAATTACGTCACTAGCAGACCATGTTGCCAGAAAAACAAAATAACTAATTTTAGCAGAGATTAAATTATACCATGAATGCGCACCGGAGAAGAGATGACCATGGACGTTAGGGATAGGGTTCAACCAAATCATAACCCAACACCCATTTCTATCTTCCCCCTAAATTCTATGCATCTCTGCAGCAAGCATATTGTGTCCTTATCAGTCAAATACAAGTTCAGCATTGATACGGCAGCCATTTCGCTAATAGAAATGAACTGGCAGAGTGACATGACGAAACTACTAAAAAAACTACTTACAAATATTGCAATCAATGATGACATTGCAAACTACTAACAAATCACAGTCAGCGCAGTTTACTTAAAAACTGTGAGTGGGGTATAGGCATGTGATATGTGATTGAACCGAAAGATTGTTCAGTGGGTATGTATATTTTATTCAGAAGTGGACATTTTAATATAACAACTGCGGAAATTGACAAAAAATTACTAAGAACGGGAAGTTGTTTTGTTGATGATGACTTAAATAATACCTAATGAAGAAAGATGGTACTATATTTTACTTGAAAAATAAAAATATTTTATTTCAAAAATGTATCACTTCATTTGCTTCTATAAGCCCATGGATTAATATTGGGGTTAGGTGGGGGGGGGGGAGGTACTTCATATCCTTAAGAATGCCTCTGCAGCTAAGGGGCTAATAGGTAAATGCCCCCCTTCCCTACTGAATATGTATCTACATCCCAGCTTCTACGTCAGGTATCATTATATTTTATAATTCTCTCAGTATTCCTTCTGAACTTGCTCAGATTTAATATGATATTTACTTACACTGCTCATATGATGTAGCTTAGAGAGCTGGCTGCATAACTGAAATGGAATAGGACCACTTCCTGGTTCAGGGACTCTTCAATTGACCCAATTATTATTAGAGCACATTAACTAGAAGCATTTAAAATGTGGTTTTAGAGACTAGGCAGAATGTGGACAGAGAAAAGAACAAAAATATCTGAGTATCTGATAACCAAGAAGTCAGAGATTATCTAACAAAAGGGCGAGAGCCACAGTAACAACAATGGAAGGTACTATGAATAAGGATAATTGGTAATATGTTACAAGAAATAAAATAATCTAATAAGAAAAAACTACTTATAAATTTTAATACGGTAAATATGAAAATTATAAACAGAACAAATACTTCTTTATGACCAAAAAACTTTTATAAAACACAGAATCACAACAAAAATCATGAATGAAAATAATAAATAAAGTAGAACACTTATCAATCATTTAGTTTTGGTTGAAGGTAGTTAATAGCAATCAACAAATTCTTAGGTATCGTGATTGGCTTGTGTTAATAGATAGACCTACCGGGTATATTCTGTCAGCCAACATGAGTCATTCAAATTAAATTGAGGCCGTATATTAATAGACAAGTTTGATTGAAGGAATTAGCATTATTTTCATATGAGAGACAGATGTTTGTGGTTAGGCTTAAACAACTGGACAACAATAGCATGAGCAACACTGGCCTCATTAGACTGTCACAGGATATAGACAAGACTGAAGGATTAGATGGAAGGATTATGATCGCTTTTGTCTTCTCATAACATAACAAACACTTTAATGAAGAAGAAGATTGTTAGGAATCTAGATTATCGAGTTTAGGAATGAACAATTTTTTGAGATATAAAACTGGTACCTTTGCTTCTAAATGATCTGATAAGTTATGTGAGTTGACTAACATTAGTTAGGTGAGTTGGCTAACATTAGTTAGGTGAGTTGGCTAACATTAGTTAGGTGAGTTGGCTAACATTAGTTATGCGAGTTGGCTATCTTTTTACTTACCTAGAGTCTTACATGTTTCTTGATTAGAAACTGGCCTCACAGCATGTGGGGCATTCCCATAAGTGCTCCGCCCTCTGTTCCAGCAGCCATCCGACTCGATGGTGTTTCGAGTCTAATGCCGCTGAAATGGACGTCGACATCAGTGCACAACTCTGGCCTTTGCGACAGGTTTCTTCGTTGTTCCGCCCACCCACGCCACGCCCGTAACTAGTTCAAGCACAACGTCGGTCTGTCGGAACAACATGGCAACTGTTATCAAATCTGGGATTGTATAGATGATGTGCCAAGAAGCTTCTATAAGAAGTTAACCTCAATATAAAGGCATGTCATCTACTAAGGATTTCTGTTGCATGATTGGTTTGTCTAGTGAGCCATTGGTGAAACCCTCAGACGCAACCGCATGCGTGAGTCTTACATGTCCTGTGATTTAAAGCATTAATTTTTATTTAAAATCTGCAATCATGATCACATTGTTTTATTTTCTATTTTTTTATTTATAAATTTGTCCTTATTAAGTAAAATACTTTAAATACAATGATATGAGATTATAATTTACTCATGTATCATGTTGCATACCTGTCATTGTGTACAGATATTCTATATTTTGTACAGAATAAATTCAGGTTTCATTGATTATACCCATATTTACCTCCAGTAGTTAAATTTATTATAGTATTTTTATACAGAATTTGGGGATGAAATTTAGAATTGTTGGGGATGACATTTAGAATTGTTGTTCCGGAAGTTGACAGGTATGTGTGATGATAGGTATGCTTGAAATTGTGCATAGTTTTTATCAGATTAGTAATAATAAGTTCCATAGCCCATCGGGGTTGTAGTGGTGCCACACTGGAGATATCTGCTTAGCCATTTGGACGAGTGTAGAAAAATCATGCCAAGATATCCCTTGATGTTGTCAATGCAAGATTTTCATTGTCTGTCTCTTCTCCTTTCACCCTTGACTGTTCTTTGCAAAATAGTTTTTTGAAAGTGAATCATGTTTCCTTACATGTCCAAACCAAACAAGTTTCCACCATTTCACCATTGCCAAAAGTGGTTCTGGATAACCTGCAAGTTTGTTTATTGCAAAATTTACCAATTTAGAGCATAATCAATGATCACATAGTTTAGGGATCTATAGTAACAGTGGTTTGATCAGTGTCAGGTATGGATGTTCTTCCCTTTAACCTGTAGCAGCCCAACTAAAAAAAAGGCATATTTCCTCTGACACCAGTTTTTGTGACTTCTGGTTTTTCTGCACGTTTGATATTTTGCCGTAAGATTTTTATTTATTGAGTTGATCATTTCAAATTCAGAGATAATAGAGATAAATGGATGCTGGACATGATTTGGAGGTTTTATTTGCTTGTCTGTGTCAGTGTTATCTTGTGTACAACGAAAATTGTGAATGTGACCAAATGCACACAAAGTGCTTATTGTGTCAAGGTCACGCAGCCTAGCTGAAGAAAACATGGCTTCTTGTGTATTTCCTTGTTGTAAATTACTTCAATTACACCACTATTAAATATTATAAACATCTCTCTCAAACACTGTACATTGATCTATAGTAACTGAAACACAAACATTAAAATGAATTGTTATCTGTGAAGAAATAGCAAAAAATGACGGCACCGAAACTAGACCTATGCAGTTCGGTTTTGAAATGTGAAACGTTTAATAAATTATGACTGCGTATTTATATTGCTTTGGAAAACTAGGGAACAGTCACTTTAGCACACACTTACTATAAGAGCATGATGAGAAATAAACATGGCTAATTGTTGTCCATGACTAGAAATGGCTACCTCGATGTAGACATTTGTAGACATCGGACGTCTATCCTAGATGAAATTTGTAGACTACGGGTTGCTACAGGTTAAAGAAAATAGTTTAATTTTTGTGAGATTTTAATACTTTTTTAATTAAAAACAATTGGGCTGTTTTGCCCTAGAATAACTTACAAATTTCCTAGTATTAAATATTCCATCATATTTTCCTAAGCTTACTGCTTATATATCACCTTAGGATAAATGCACTGACTTCTAAGTCCTATAGTTTAGAGTACGATTCTTATTTAAGATGGAACCTTTTTCATCCGAAAACTGCATGCAGGTCAAACGAGCCTCAGGAGATTACCAGAACAAATTTTTGATAATAAATGTAGCCAGCATGGTGCTTGCAACATCATCCCTAACATTCCATTGACCAGACACAAAATATAGTATAATATTTTTTCTGCTGTATTTCTCAATGGTTAAATAGGAGTTTAAATAGGCATTTTCCTACCTCTTTATTTCCATAAACTGATTAAAACCATCACTTAAATAAATCTGCATTGCTTGAAAACTGATAAATCATCCATTTTATAACAACTTCTTATATAATTACAGCAGAATAGAACAAATTTACATATTGAAAATGACTTGTAGAAAAAAGAAGTATCATTTGATTTTGCTTATTGTCCTTGAAGCAATCTGGCATGGTCAGTAAATAATATATATTTTACAGATAGTCCTGTCACATAAATCTCTTAAACTCCAGAATTACCTTCCTCTGTTGGATGAAGTGTTTTTCGTATTCATATTTTATTGGTTAATGATAGTGGGTAATTTTGTGAGCTTGGTTGTATTAATTTATAATTACAGACAATTAATTTCCTAATACAGCTTGATTAAAATTAATAAATATTTATGGCAGATTACTGTTTTCTTGGTTATGTTTGTGGCAAGTTTGTTCTTTTCTGTTTGTGACAAGTTAATAGTTACAGGCTTATTTTATATGATGGAATTTTCCTGTCGTAGTGGTTAGTCTGTTCACTTTGTGCTCAGGAGGTTGTAGATTTGAATCCCTCTCATGACATCTTGTTTATAGGTGAGTTTTTTTAGAGATACCTGAGGATTATCCCTGGAAGCTACAGAGTTACTTGCTATGAGTGGTAGTCTTGGCAAGCAGTTTGCTTCTTTGTTGAGAGGGATGGAGTAAATATGGAATAAATTGAGTACAATGAAGTCAATCCATTACATCCGTTTAACCTTGTGTGACCAATTAGTTTTCTGTGTATTTCTATTGAAAATTAGTTACCTGTTTTTTGCAGCAAATGATTTCTTCCTGTTTGCATTTTGTGGCAAATACTTTATTTTTGTTTGTGTTATATCACAAATAAAATGTTTCTTTGTAACTTAGTTATTTCTTATTAGCTTTTACTTATGAGTTAGCTCTTTATTTATGTTCTGTTATACATTAGCTCTTTATCTGTGTTATTTTGTAAATTAGTTCTTGCTTATATGTTTTGTTGTAAATTAGTTCTTTATTTGTGTTTTGTTGTATAATTATTTATTGCTTATATGTTTGGTTGTAAATTAGTTCATGCCTATTTGTGTTTTGTTGTAAATGCCTCCAAGGTTATCACCATATTCAGCTTTGCCATGTGAACATCAATAGTGTTGTTCTTGCTTATCATGAAAATGAGTTTTTCTTGTGCAAGTTCTTCAGATAAGTGTCAGTGCTTGGAATTCCAGATCTGTGAAGGATTTTGGTATCCGGAATCTTTTCTTGCCATCTGATGTTCATAACTTTTCTGAGACACGTTGTGTGATAGTCTTCTTCTACAGTGTTCATTCTCAAACTCCCATTGGATCTCTCTTGTAGCAGGACCATGGCCCTACTAGATTTTCAGCAGGATATAGTCCAGAGAATGGAAATGCGTTGTGTCACCATTTTATTTGCGCCAATGGCCCGACATCTGTCTTCGGCGGTGTGTGATAGTGATTGAGCTTCCTCACGTGTCTTCTATACACAGTCCATGTTCCACTAGTGTATAACAGAACTGGAAGTACCACTGGAAACTTTCAGCTTAGTCTGTGGGTTAATGCCATTATGGTGCCACACATTTGCGTATATTCTGCGGAAAGTGCTGCTTGCCTTGGTGATCCTTGTATACACTTCATAATTAACGTTAGATGATGAAAGCAGATATACTAAAAAAATATCGGGCCACTATTGATTATTTATCTATACCAGTGTTTCCCAACCTTTTTTAACCATGCCCCACACGTCTTTCTAAAATTTCAATCTCCCCTCCCCCCCATGTAACATATAGCCTACATATTTTTGTATATTCAAAAACTGAATTATTATCTAATTGAAGCTTAATTACAACTTGTTTGAATTGCCATGAGGGGTATGGGCCCCATGGTGTGAAACAGTGATGTACATGTTTAAATACATTTCTGTGTGTATGTGTGAACATTGTCTTTACGTCAAATTTTTAGTATAAAGCGCGTGTGTATAACCTACTTACAAGCAGCTCGAGTAGTGAAATGCTTATGCCATGCTGACGTCGGATGTGTCAGGCCAAAAGGCACAAATACCACAGTAATGCTGTAAACCATAACACAACGCATTCCGTTCTTCAGACTACATCCTTCTAATCTGCAGGAGTTTGAGAATAAATGAAGAAATGTCTATGTTTTTTTGCAGAAACCATGACTATTTCAATACTACAACCGTTCTAATATAAAAAAACTATACTTTATCTGTGAAAGTGATTTTATTCTGCAGTGTGTGGTACTCTTGAGAATTACACCCCTCCCCCCCAAACACTCCAGAATATTACATTCGGCCCCCCTCCCCTTTCCCAGAAAACAAGAACTCTACATTTAGTACTAGGAAATAAACACCAAATCTGCTGTTGGCACCCTCCCCCTTTGATTGATTTCCTGTTAAATGTCAATGAAAGCTCCACAAAAAACTATGGATAGGGGAACAAAATCTGACAGAAGAATGACGAAATAGTTGACAGAAGTGTGTGCTGTGCTCATGGCAGGATATCGTAATACTGTCACGCTGGAATGCCTCCCATCAGGTACAACACATGCATCCACAAACCTCCCTTACACAACCATACTTTTGAGACAATCTTACGCATTCCGGGTGTCACTTCAGTTACACAATTGAAAATAACATGTGCTTTTGTCTGAAAGGCTAAGAGCTGTCAAGAGATACCTTCTCATAGCTAAAGGGATTATTTTATCTTCATATCATTTAATCTCTTTATTACTGAGTGTTCGGATGCCCTAATACCACTTATGGACTCCTGCTATTCATTTTAAAAATCTTCAGCAAGTTTGTGTATAGTTGTCAGGGGTGATGACAACGAAATTCATTTATGTTTTTTATATGTTTATGTATCACAACTACTATCTCTGCTTCTCCATGTTGCACCATGTAAGTGTTCTCCATTCACCATCATCAAGAGTTTTCTTTGCAATGAAGGTTGGTTGCAATGGGCCTCCAACATTCTCTGTCTTTTGCCTTGGTGGGCTATACTGTATACTGTCTATTCTCATGCGTATCTCTGTGCACTTGCTTGCCTCTCCTCAATTCTACGCTCAAGTAAGGTCCTCAACAAAGTGTTATGTCTTTTAATATTTCTAATTACTTAATCTGTTTTGATTTTGCTTCATTTAATAGTTCTCTGTTCATATGTAGTGTTGTCAGAACCTCTTTACTCATTTTCTTCTCTTTTCATGAAGTTCTATCTATTCTTATATACATCCACATCTCAAATGCATTGATTATGTTTTCTAGTTGTTTGTTCATTATCCATGTTTCTGAGCCATACATTAATGTAGAATAGAAGTAGCATTTTATAATTCTCATTTTTAGTTTGTGGTTTGATTATATATTAATATTATCCTCCTGTTATTGAAAGTACTTTTAGCGATTCATATCTCTGGGTGTCACTAGTGGCCTAATGGACCAAAAATCATACATCAAAGTAGATGATATGCTAATATAGTGAGACTTTTTAAATGGATGCTCCACAATACTTCATCTGTAGTTGTGGACGCTCCACTGTACTTCATCTATACAATTGTGGAAGCTCCACGGACGCTCCACTGTACTTCATCTATACAATTGTGGAAGTTCGATACAATACTTCATCTGTACGATTGTGAAAACTCTACACAATACTTCACCTGTACAATTGTAGAAGTTCTGCACACTACATCATTTGTACAATTGTGGAAACCTCATTCTCATAATCCCGCTGGATTTCTCTTGTAACGGGACAATGGTCCTGCAAGATTTCCAGTTGAATATAGTCCAGAGAATGGAAATGCTTTGTATTGCTGTTTTATTTGCGCCAATGGGCTAACACATTCGTCTTCAGCGGGATTTAATTTTTTTTTAAGTTCAGATAAACTGAACACTCTCTCCTCCATCCAAACTACCGTAAGACTACATGTTACCATAACACGAAACTCTACTGTTACCATATATATACCACATGACATTCCACATGAACATTTATTTCAGGAGTGACGAGACTGGTCTCTCTGTGTTTGGTAGGTACTCGTAGATCACAGCCTTTCAGAGAATAAAGAAACGAACGTTTGAATAATTAGGGGGAGTGGTTACAGTATATATAGCTCAAGAACTTGTGAAGACCTTCGATCACATGAAAAATGCACATAAATAGAAACAAAATATATTTCAAATGATATATAGGCCCATTTATATATTTGAAAAAGCCCAGATAACGATGGGCTGTATGATTTACTCCCTCACAACGGGGTGCAAAGGGAACGCATTGCTCTAGGCGGACCCAGGGTTAGCAGATAACCAAGATCCCAAATGTACCTCCACGCGGTGCACCCTGGAAACAGAAATACAGCAGCTCGTGCTGATTCTGGCCAAATCATTTGGGGATCGTGTCCGAGAATGTGGAGGTAGCAGATGGAAAGAGATTTGACTGCACAAGAGACAGACAATATCTCCGACACCACCAGCTGCACCACATATAGCGACACTGTCGACATACAGTGAAGCTAGTCAGTCCAGTCCGAACATTGGAGGGGCGGCCAATGTAAAATGCACGTAAAGGTAAATGCATGGCGAGAGACAAATATGTTTCATACAGAGTACAATGAAACAATGAAAGGGCAGAACGGCGCTAGAGGGCAGCGCGAACTGCAAATAGAAAGTGAAAAGTCCCTAGGAAAGGGAACTACAAGCTCCGTCAGCTCGAGACGGGCTTCTAGTTACCAGAGTTCCTAACAGGCAGAGACCCAGACCCATCCATCGGCGTTTGGTAAAGCAAAAGACCTAACCCAACTCTAATGTCGAGCCTTCCTAAACCGGAAATATGCTTGCAAAGAGAAAGGGTTCTGTACCCGATGGGTGTAGGCAAGAAAGGGACAACGATGGTAGTCGTGGCCCAACTCTACTGTCAAGCTTTCCTATACCGGAAGAACACTTGCAGAGAGAAAGGGTTCCGTACTCGATTCGCTCAGGCACAAAAGGGACAACGATTTAGCCCTGGCCCAACTCTACTGTCAGGTTTTCCTACACCGGAAATACACTTGAAGAGAGAAAGGGTTCAGTACCTGATGGGCTCAGGCGCTATTGGGACAAGGACGCTCAGCTCGAGAACGCCTTGCTCTCAAACGCGTGGTGTGAGACTCGAACTTGGACAAGGGGTACACGATGTCGGTGAATGACACCTCGGCTAAGAGGACGAAAGAGCCAAGGTCCAACTCCTCTGTTGAGTTCTTCCCCTTAAGGAACCAGGCTCATGGATGAGAAACGGTTCAGTACCTAATGGGCACAGGCAAAGCACGTCCAATTACACGAGGCAAGTTCATAGACAGTGGAACACCTCGTTCGAGTGAGACGAGAGCAAGAAAATCGTCTGGGCGAAGAGTCTTCACTACGCGTGCCTGGAGACAGATATAGAGGCTGTCACAGGCTAAGGGTAGCCCACCCGAATTGTCAAGGCATGCCGAAATCGGATGTGCTAGGCCTACAAGGCGCATAACGGTGGCACAACGTAATCACGCTCCCGGTGGAAATCGCACGGATATCCGTGATGGTTACAATGGAGCGAACGAAAAACAAACAAACAAAAACTCCCTCACAACCCCTAGGAAAATTTGATCTGTGTGATTTGTCCTTTACAGTCTTCACTGCCACTTTGTGAGCATCTCAGTTCTGAGCAAGCTGTTCAGCTTCTTCCAGTATCATTTTCAGTTCTTTGATATTCTGTTTTCATCGTATTCTTGGTCTGCCTCTTGTTCTCTTTTTTTTTCTGGAACTTTCCCTCAGTGATTAATCTTTTTTGAAACTAAAATATGTTAGCTTGCGTTTTTCTAAAATAGTTTTGAGGAGAACTGTCAATATAATAGAGCAGATATAATAGATCAGATATAATAGAGCAGATATAATAGATCAGATATAATAGATCAGATATAATAGATCAGATATAATAGAGCAGATATAATAGATCAGATATAATAGAGCAGATATAATAGAGCAGATATAATAGATCAGATATAATAGAGCAGATATAATAGATCAGATATAATAGAGCAGATATAATAGAGCAGATATAATAGAGCAGATATAATAGATCAGATATAATAGAGCAGATATAATAGATCAGATATAATAGATCAGATATAATAGATCAGATATAATAGACCAGATATAATAGATCAGATATAATAGATCAGATATAATAGATCAGATATAATAGATCAGATATAATAGATCAGATATAATAGACCAGATATAATAGATCAGATATAATAGATCAGATATAATAGACCAGATATAATAGACCAGATATAATAGATCAGATATAATAGACCAGATATAATAGATCAGATATAATAGATCAAATAGACCAGATATAATAGATCAGATATAATAGAGCAGATATAATATAGCAGATCAGATATAATAGAGCATGACAGTTAGTCCTCTGTAAGTAAAGATAGTATACTCCACATTCATATTTTTCCCTAAAAAAAGTAGGGGCATAAAATTAAAAATGAAGGTATTCGATTTTTACGGCCATTACCCCACCCTTTAAAAAAAAAAACAACAACATGTAAAAAGAATTCGTATCCACGACCCCGTATAGGAATTATAAATGCTACAGAAGAATTCTACGAATTTCCTATAGGGAACATAATACCAATGTGTACGTAAGAAATAAAGTAGAGATGTGTGCAGGTGTCCAGGAGCCATTGCTTTCAATAGTGAAACGACGAAAACTAGCATGGTTCGGACATGTATGCAGGCACGATTCCTTGTCAAAAACAATACTGCAGGGAACTGTCGAGGGTGGAAGAAGCAGAGGAGGACAAATAAAGACATGGACAGACAACATCAAGGAATGTACAGGGCTAGATATTTCCACACTCATCCGCATCGCTGAGGATAGAATTCGCTGGAGGACTCTGTGTGCTGAAGCTTCCAATGTGGTACGACTCTGAAGGGTTATGGGTTTTATTGATTGATTGATATGAATTAGAAAAAAAAAATAATAATAAATAAGTGAAATCAATAGTCTAGTTGGGAGCATTGTAAGACATGTAGACCTAGAAAAATGTATACAATTTTACAGAAATTATATGAACAATCTACATACACAGTGTGATGATATATGAACAGGGTGAAATTCAAACAGGAGTCAGACAATGATGTTTACTATCCCTAACAATCTTCCTCATGGGTAGAGATTGACTGATGAGACAAACAACTAAAGAAATGAAACCAGGAATAAGCCTACAGTTGATGGTTTTTGCTACTTTGTAGGTCTACATATGTTCTATGAGCCGCGGTAGTGGTAAGTGTACTGTCCTCCTAGTAGGACGGTTCAGGTTCGATGTCCAGTTCAGTTTGCACAATTCCACAGACGATCCACATGTGGTCGATAATGGATAGGCCTGCAACAGAACGCTATACCATTAAGCAGTCGCAGGTCTTCCAGTATCACAAAATGATTATCAGATCGCGTCTGGGAAAGTAAAGGAATGTTCGTGTTATGATATAGCATCCTAGCGTGTTGATGGTCAGTGAAAATTATGGACACTCTGTATTCCAAATACGCTTCAACATTGTGAATATAGATGTTGCTGTTCATTTTTTCAATTTGCCTTGTGTTACCCCAGCCCCCCTCCTCATTTCCAGTATCTCTGAAACAGAGATAAGGATATAATCTCGAGAGAATAAAATGTGAACAGAGATAAGGATAGACACCCCGAAAGAGTAAAATGTCAGAAGAGATAATGATAGACCCCCCCCCCCCCAATTATGTACGATGTGAACAACGATTAGGATAGACACCCCCCCCCCCCCACACCCAATTATATGCATTGTGAACAGCGATAAGGATAGATCCACAGAGAGTACAATACGGCATTTTTTTTTATTGACAACCGACCCCTACTATGACGTTGCAGTTAGTCAGCTAGATGTTCATCACTGAAGACATGCAGTCATATGAACTGTATGGTGACCAGCAGTCAACATTTAACATCACAAAATATTTGTATGAGTAAGCTTAGCCTGAACCACTAGTTGAACAATGTTTAGAATCATGCCGAAACGGTGTTGGTCGCCGCTTAAATGCCGAGTGAAATTAGCCCTTAAGCAACGCACATATGTGAACATAACAGAATTACAATATGGGCCAAAGGACATGAGCCCTCGGACCGATGCATCAACAACAAACAGTTAGGGAAAGTTTTTATCACAAGCCATAAACCTGTTGCATGAACATAATTTAGAGGTTGCCCGTCGAGTCATTGAATGTAATATTTACACTCAACAGTGCAACTCTAGAAAGCCTGCACTGGTTATCTCTACCTCTATACTCCTTGTAGGTCCACCAACAACGGTTCTCAAATAGTCGAGCGGAAATTTGAACAACGATAAATGTTTTGACATTCCGGATTTAGATATCCCAAGTCAAGAGTGTTCTATTCAAGTAGATTTCAACCGTTGCAGAAGCAGTGTTAGACATATCTATGACTGTCTACCCAGAACGTTATAGTAAATCCTACTATTTACAACAACCATTATTATCGTAGAATTATATATTGTTGGATGGTTGGTTGGTTGCTGATCCAGCGGTCCATGGGCTCATGCCCTTTGACCTAATGCCATTAGATGGCATTATATTGCTGGGAAGTGTGTGGATTATCGGCCCACCCCGGGACAGAGCCAGAGAATAACTATCACACCTCCAGGAAGGAAGTTTTCAACCTATGCACTGCGCCTAGCCACTGTAGCCAAGATAGGGTTCACTGTGCTCATTCCCCGCCACCAATTGACTACTGGTTATGCCGAACTTCTCTATTGCTCCAGGCATGCAACCAAATGTTCAAGTCAAAAGGATTGTCACGTCCTGAGTCACTGTGCCTCTATGATGGGCCTCAGCCATAGGAAAAACAGTGATGTCAGTTTCCTCCTCCTCAGTGCTGCACAGTACATCTCTGGCTCCCTCCCAACAACAGAGTTATATATGAATACATATATATTCAGGCAAACATGAAAAACATTTCAACAACAAAACAAAATCATAACTGTATAGATGACATGCCATGAAGCTTCTATAAGAAGATAACTTCAATATAACGGCATGTCATCCACTAAGGTTTTCTGTTGCATGAATGGTATGTCTAGTGGGCCATTGGTGAGACCCACAGACGCAACCACATGCATGATATATTGTTATACAGTATTATTTATAATATATATGTTGCACTGCAATATTCCTGCATAATAACTAAGACTAAAACTAAAATGATGCATTACTAACTATTGTGTAATGCAGTGTTTCCCAACCTTTTATTTACCATGCCCCAACTAGGCCTAAGTCTTTCTAAAATTCTTATGTCCCCTATGTAACATAGACATACTTTTTTTATATTCTTCTTCAGCGTTCATTCTCAAACCCCCACTGTATTTCTCTTGTAACAGGACAATAGCCCTACAAGATTTCCAGTTTAATGTAGTCCAGAGAATGGAAATGCGTAGTGTTACCGTTATATTTGTTGTAATGGCCCAACACATCCGTCTTTTGTGTTTTTTTTAAATATTAAAATTGAATTATTCCTTAAATGAAACTTAATTACTACCTGTTCGAATTGCCTCCCTGAAAAGTCAAATTGCCCCCCCCCCACCTCCCACTGTATGGCGTGGGACCCAAGTTGCGAAACACGGGTGTGGTGGTTTGTGATAAAAAATGTGCGTTACTATAATGATATATAGGCTACTAAATATCGCCCGTGTGATAACCTGGGCATGTACTTCTAGTTCAGGGCGCAAGGAATAGAACCACTGTCTTCTTTCCAGGTATGCCATATGAGGCAATCATGTACTAAGCCGCAGCATATATTAGGTGGGGTGACCAATTCCCTTCCTTGCTGTGTTTACCTTCCCCAACTCAGGCGTCAGGTACCCATTGGCAGCTTGGTCGACTAGAGGAACGGTCGTGTTAGACAAGAAATCACGATTCTGAATTGTGTTGTTGTTGTTGTCCAGAAATGGTTTCGAACGTGGCACGCTGTAACCCGGTGACAGTAAACAAGCTCACTATCAAATAGGCTACCGCGATACTCAAAAGACATAAACACTTTGAAATAGCTTGCTTTCATTGTTGTATTTGGAAGCCATCTCATGCTAGTGGTTATGAATTCCGCTACTAGTCTTTTTTAAATTTGGTTATGCCTATTTATATAATGTAAAAAAATCCCAGCTTTCTTGTTATAATTTTGTTTAGAGAACGAATTTCTTCTATAATTAATGGTTGGTTGGTTGGTTGGTTGGTTGGTTGCTGATCCAGCGGTCCATGGGCTCATGCCCTTTGACCTAATGTCATTAAAATGACATTATATTGCTGGGAAGTCTGTTGATATTCAGCACACACCGGGCTAGAGCCAGAGAATAACTATCACACCTCCAGGAAGGTAGGTTTAAATCTATTCACTGCTCCAAGCCACTGTAGCCAAGATAGGGTTCAATGTGCTTATTCCCCGCCACCAATTGACTACTGGTTATGCCGAAATTCTCTATTGCTCCAGGCATGCAACCAAATGTTCAAGTCAAAAGGATTGTCACGTCCTGAGTCACTGTACCTCTATGATGGGACTCAGCCATAGAAAAAAACAGTACTGTCGGTTTCCTCCTCCCCAGTGCTGCACAGTACATCTCTGGCTCCCTCCCAACCACAGAGGGTGTATACATATATACAAATATTAAAACACATTGCAACAACAAAACAAAAGCACGAGAAGCATAATTGTATAGGTGATGTGCCATGAAGCTTCTATAAGAAGATAACCTTAATATAACGGCATGTCATCAACTAAGGTTTTCTGTTGCATGGGTGGTTTGTCTAGTGGGGGATTGGTGAGACCCATAGACGCAACCACATGTGTTCCATAATTAATATTCTTCATACTTTTTTATTAGTGTTTTGTTTTTTTTCTCCGCCTGTCCATGATATTTTCAATATATCTCTCTAGAATCTTATTTCAATGATCTAACATATGGTACACCGTTTTACTGCAGTCTCCCTCTCACTGCATTTTTGTAATGAAATAAGTATCCATGTCTTTTATCTCTCCTCTATCTATCGATCTACACGCTGTGGCCCTTTTTTGCCTTGCGGCGTCAGGTGTGGAAGAGTTCTCTGGAAATGGCCTTCTTGTGCGCTGTTTGTAAGCTTGCTCCTGTAGCTTCTCTGATTTCTGAGATCCATTTTTTTTTACATGGTCTGCCTCTGGATTTATAGTCGTGATGTCTATGTGTAGTGGCTATTTGTGGCATGCTATCTGTTGGTAGTCTGGAATCGTGTGAAAATCACTTGATCTGTTGTCTTTTGATACCTTCCAATACTGATATTGTTTTGGTTATCTGTCCTTACCGTCACTATCCATCTGAGTACGTATCTCTAGATACAAAGATATATTATCTGAACTATATATCAGCACGTATTTCAATACGTATCTCTTAATACAAGGATATGCTATACGATGTAGCATCACTATAAAAGTTGATTGTAAATATACATTACTGGGAGTTTCCTTACAATATATACATTTTATTTCTATACTGATAAATATAACAAGCTCGACATGCTGTTACCAGTGCAGCTACAAAAACTTACAGAAAAAAAGAATAGTATTGTAAAGGAACCTCACAGTATTGTAAAGGAAACTTAGTATTGTAAAGGGACACCCGGAAATATTTGTTTACATCCAACTGTTACCATGACGTGGAAAATGCCATAGTAAATCCTTGTATCTACAGAAATCATCTGAGTGGCATGTATATAAAGTAAACTCCATCTTTTTTCTCTCTGTGTTATAAATTCACCGTCTGATGAATCGTGTAACATATAAGAGAAATCATATGATGACATGATCTACATTATCTGCCACCGCCCAGAGATTAAACTGAATTCACGGTGAGTCAATATTGCAACAGAATAAATCACCAACAGAATAAATTGTGACGAAATGCTGTATTTAATTCCACCAATGACTTATTGAGTTCTGTTCAAACACTCTCAGAACTGGAATGTATAAAATGAGAACATCGGACAGAACAACCTTCTGTGGGAAAAACACGTTGGACCAGATGACATTACTATAAGACCTCTGTACAGAATTAATTAGGACTTCATTTATTACATTTTTTATTATAGTCGTGTTTTTCGTTTGTCACCATTTATATACTTGGAGTTGCATGCCAATAATTGCTAAGGCCGACCAACGAAATGCATGGAAATAACCAAAATGGTCATTTTTGGTTATGTTTACAGTTTATGTGCCCAGGTCTGCTATATATCTAACGGTCATGGCTATACCATCGACAATCTGCCCTACTAAATATTATATTATACTGCAACCGTCGGGACTGGAGACTTGTCATGGTTATGCAGTCTTCACTTTATCTGGCCTATTAATATCATGAGCTATATTGGAGTTCATCAGTAAAGTGCTGTCTCCGCAACGAAGGTTAGCTGTAACAGACCTCCAACATCCCGTATCCATTGTCTTGGTGGTGCACTCTGCTAGGATGTAACCTGTCCATCTCGTGATGTTATTCTCCCACTAGTATCTCTGCCTGGGGTAGGGTTGCTCTCCCCCCCCCTAGAATTTACTCCCAAGTAAGGTCTTGAACAAGGTGTCATGTCTTTTAATATGGTCAAAATACTTATTTCTTTGATCCTTCATTTCCTTTAATAGTTCTTCTTCATACAGTGTTGTTAGAACCTCCTTGTTGGTTTTCTTCTCTTTCCATGATGCTCTCCCTATTCTTCTATATATCCACATGTCAAAGGCAACAAGTATGTCTTCTAATCGTTTGTTCATTGTCCATGTTTCTGAGCCATACACTAATATAGAAGAGATGTAGCATTTTATAATTCTCATTTTTAGCTTCTTTGTAATTTGTTTAGACGTTAATATTTTCCTCATATAATTGAAAGCACGTTTAACCATTCCTATTCTCTTTTTACCTTCTGTTTCATATTTGTCATCGATTGTAATCATATGTCAGAGATATTGATAATGTTCTACCTGTTGTAGTTTCTCTCTATATATTTTTTATGTTTAGCACCTGTTCTTCTGTGATTGTGTTTCCTGTGTTTAGATAGTGTTAAATGTAGAAAGAATCAGTCACTGCGGATTTACAATGACCTTTGACACACAAATGTGTCACTTGTGTTCTAGCCAGTCCCTCAAAAGGTGTTTCAAAAGTTTCTGGTCTTTTCGCAATTCCAGCCTCCATGTACCACGTTCCTCTGTCACAATTTCAAAATGAGCAGAAATAGGTACACGGGTTATCAATGTTAGTCAATAGAACTAACAACGAGACACACCGACAAACGACGTTTCGACTAAAATTATTCATTCTCAAACTCCAGCAAGATCTCCTCTTTTAGCAGAACTGTAAAAAAAAACAACCAAAGAAAAACAACAAACTGTCAAATACTGTATATTTCCCGTTAGGTAATCGCAGGGATGGATTTTGTACCTATGTGATAAAGGCAGCATGCTCTTGCTGTCGCCACGTCATGTAGGGTGAGTTTTTAAAATATTTTAGCAGAACAATGGCTCTAATGGATGTCCAGTAGGATGAAATCCAGAGAATGGAAATGCGTTGTCACCTTTTAATTTGCGTCATTGCCCTGACTATCCGTCTTCGGTGGAATAATGATGTTGATGGTTGGAAAAACTTTGTTGAGATATTGGTAGTGTTCTACTTGTTGTAGTATCTCTCCATGTACTTTTATGTTTAGTACCTGTTATTCTGTGATTTTACTGATTATCATATGTGTTTTTTTTTGGTTTGATGAGGGTCTGGGTATGTTTATATCTACTCCGTATTCTTTATTTGATTTATCGACGATCTATTAATCGTTGTTGTTCATGTTCACTTTCCGCTAAAAGGACAGTGTCATCTGCATATCGCAGGTTGTTTATTATTTCCCCACTTATATTACGTCCTGGCATTCTTTCTATATGTTTAATGATATTCTCTGTGTAGTTGTTAAATAGGCTGGGTGATAAAATACACTATTGTCTTGCCCGTCTCTTTATTTCTATGTATGGTGAGTAGCTGTTTTCACACTCATTAGTCTGATGTCTTTTCCATCTATGCCTATTTGTTGAAGCCATTTAATTAATTTTTCGTGGTGGACTTTGTCCAAGTCCTTGCTGTAGTCTATGACACAAATACAGATACTATTTTGGAAAAGTGCATTTATATATCAATACTCGAATACTAAGTATAGATTTATTGGTTCCTTTGTTTTCCTAAAATCAAATTATTCTTCACCCAATTCAATGTCTATCTTGTTTTTAATCTTTCATGTTTATCTTGAGTAGTATTTTGGTGACGTGGCTCAACAAACTTATTGTTCTGTATTATGTACAGTTCACAGCCCTCGTTTGTATGTATTGCTATATATTGGAGTTAGTAAGGACTAAATTTAGGGACCAAACCCGAAATAAAGGAATGACGAAAACGGATGTATGGACCTCGGACGTCCAGGTCACAAAGTGGCCAACCGGGGTGCAAATAATCACAGTTCTACTGTGGAACTTGCAGCACAATGTACTTCACGCTCCCCGGCGGAAATCAAACGATAATTTCGTTGTGGTTACTTGAGAGCGAACGCTGAAGAAGAAGTACTAAATTATAATTTTGACCAGCCTATCTGTTTAAAGATAGCCTATCTGGATGTTGTCTCTTTTGTTAAATGTCTGCGGTCTAATGTTTTTGTGATGATATTATTTTTTACTGTTTGTTAACTGTTTGTCTTGTGTTTTCTTGAAATGGACCTTTAGGTTGAAACTTTCTTGTATACTATTTTCATACCGATACTCTACATTCTGATAGTATGTGCGTTCGTTGTAAAGTAAAGTTAATGAATCTTGTGTTTCTACGTAAGTAATATTGATAATCATAGTGGCACTACGTACATTTGTAATCTATATAATATTCAGTATTTCCTTCAACACCCGGTAACTGACGGTTCTGTGTTTTATTGACTGATAAGTGCACTTTTGATTCAGATATGCCGTTTGTCTCTCGCTGTACCATGTTTCCTAGATCCCGTATTCTAGCCATGGACATGGAAGAAGAAATCAATCAATCAATCGCCACGCAGAGTGGCGAAGGCGATTATGTTTCTCCGATATGTTTATTTTATTGTTTATAAGTTCAGTTGATGACATATTTTTGTGCCACAGTAACAACCCATCCAGAAATTTCTCTCTGTCTTCCTCTGTCTCTTCTCCCCTTGATAATAAAGGTGGGTTACTGAATGTTCTTTTGCTTTCTCATGACACACCCTAAAAATCTTGGTTGTCTGTAAATTTTTGCTATAATTTATCTTTTTACTCCAGCATCTCTAAGGATTTCTATATTAGTTTTCTTGGCATACAATGAAATTTTCTCCATTATTCTAAAAAAAAAAAAACCACACATCGTAGAGACCTCCAACTTATCTTGAGCTCTTTGTTTACCTTCGATGCTTCGCATCCATAAAGAAGGATTAACTCACTATGACACCCTAGCACTCTAACTCGTATATACATTGATACTACGCCATTGCATAGAATATTTCTCATTTTTTGAAATGCTGATTGTGCATGTGCTAAATATATACTATTATAATCATATATAAATATTTGACAAAGGAGCTCTTTTTCTTATTGGAGCATCAGCCGTCTGATGTTAATATGGTGCCAAGATACTTGACTTTATCCACTTGATGTAATTTTGAATCATTGATATTAATATACATATTGGCTGTATATATTTCTTTCTAACAACCATTACTTCTGTTTTCTTCTTGTGTAGACTGAGGCCTTTGTTTTCACTTTCTTGTACTACCATGTCTAACAAGGCTTGACGTTCTTGTTCGCTCTTTTAAATCATAAATGTATCGTCAGCATATCTCAGATTATTCAGATTGTAACCTCCAACTGATATTCCTGGCAAGATTTCTATATTTTCATAATATCCTTCCAAAAAATAGGGAGGAAGAAATAGGCTATAAATATACCAAAAGTCCTAGCACCCTGATTGCATTCAAAATATAGCACGGTCCAGTACTACCACAAGTCGTTGTGAATATTCCGTTAAAACTGTCTACTCTATCATTTCCCCTAACACCCTCGTGTCCAGACACAAATGAAGATCAAAGAGTTTAATTGTCGTAGTGGATTGACTTCATTGTACTGGGGGTTGTCCCATATGTACTCCGTCACTTTCAGCAAAGCGGCAAACCGGTTATAATTATATAATATATAACTCTGATCCAACTAGTTCATCATTCCTCGATCAGCTGTGTAGGTCCACCTGTAGTGCTAGTACTTCTGACATTCCTCGTAACTTAATGAGTCTGTCACAGAAAAAAAGTGTAATGTTCGTTGTCCTGAATTTCTTCGTCATATATGGTATTATTACATAGAAGACCAGTAAGAAACTGCACCAATAAGCGTATCACAACCCACTATTTCTGTAGCTCTTCAGCATCTAAGAGCGATAGCACAACTGCATTTGGATATTATGAAGTCTTAACAATCGCTTTCTGTGAAGGGTTGGGATGGGCACAGCATACTCTGCTGCCCATGATTTGGAAGTAAAAGAATCCTTGTTCACAACCCCCACCCCCCATAAAAAACAACAACCCAGCACCGATGACCTTCATTGATGTCCATTCTGAGCTGTATAATTTACATGCTCATTGAAATAGAAAAAATATGTTGAACAGTATTCCCGGATATTTTAAAGTTGATATTATCTTTATTATTTCTCCATATAGATAGGTAGTCGGCATTAGTGCATAGATGATGCTGTTATTCAGAAAGAACCATGTCATAGCTGCTTACCAAAGTTACACCACAGTTTCACCAAAGTTTCACCAAAGTTTCACCAAAGTTACACCAACGTTTCACTAAAGTTTCACCAAAGTTACACCAAAGTTTCACCAAAGTTACACCAAAGTTTCACCAAAGTTTCACTAAAGCTACAGATTTATTACACAACTAATCAATGCAATCCATGGGATGGAGTTGGCTGTCCCATCCCATATAGGGTCAGTGACCCAAAGCCGTGCTGAAGTAGGATGTGTCCGGCCGAAAGGCGCATATATCGCAGCAATACTGTAAACCATGACACAACGCATTCCGTTCTCTGGACTACATCCTGTTAATCTGCAGGAGTTTGAAAACGAACACAGAAGAAGAAGAAGAATGCAATCCAATTCTCCTATTTGGTCTTGGACAAATTGCATTCTAATCCCTGACGGTATACCAGCATGTCATCTGCAAATGAAAGGGTTCTTTCATGTTTATAATGTTGTTCCACCATAACATTTATTGTATAAATATTAAAAAAGACTGGAAACAAAGGTGAACCATGCAGATGACATTGATATATTGTTGTCGGATGAGATGTACAACTGCCATACCTCAGTACTGACAGTCTAACTGCCACACCTCAGTACTGCCAGTCTAACTGCCATACCTCAGTACTGCCAGTCTAACTGCCACACCTCAGTACTGCCAGTCTAACTGCCATACCTCAGTACTGCAAGTCTAACTGCCACACCTCAGTACTGCCAGTCTAACTGCCACACCTCAGTACTGCCAGTCTAACTGCCATACTTCAGTACTGCCAGTCTAACTGCCACACCTCAGTACCCCCTCCTTCTGAAACGAGGCAGATGAAATCCAGTTGATAAGAAAATGGTTTATAACCCTTAAAAGTTACAACAATCTAGCCAGCGAGAGAAGCAAAGGGACTCTGCTGTAAGCATTGTCTAAATCAATCATCTCTGCACAGGTATGACGCAAATACACGTTGGCTATACTATGACATATGCCAGGGAAATATTTGTGGCAGGTCACATGTCACCTATTAGTTATCACTTCGCTTTTTACACAAAATCCGATATTTTACAGCAAACTTTGAAAAAAAGTATAACAGGGCGCAGAGCATTGACTTTATTGTACTGGGGCACAGCGTGAAATATAGGAATTGGCGACAGGGCCGTGCCGTACATTTTGTCAGTATGATGCAAGCCTTGAAATGCCCCCCTCCCCTTAAATAGTTTTTCATGGAAAAACCGCCCTCGACAAAGTATTCTGATTGGCACCGCCCGATGCGACTGCCTCTCTGCATCATAGCACGGCATGGCCCTGATTTTCGATCACCCTGTGTAGTTCACCCCCTTAAGGGGTGTCAAACTCAATCGAGACCATCGAGAGTATATGTCTTAAGTGCAGAAAGTAAACAAGATTTCATTCGTTATGTTTTTGATTATCGTCTTGCTATTAGTTGGTCACTATTTATATTCTTGAAGTCGCCGGCCAAACATAGCAAAGGCCGAACGATGAAACGCACAGAAGTAATAAATATACTGGAAATCCATCCTTCTAGGTCATCTGCACACGGGTCCATAGTACCCAGTCGACGGTCACGATCCAATGCTCAAGGACGCCAAAAGAAAAATTAATTTAGCGTATAACGCTGAACTCGGATGTGTCGAGCCATTGGCGCAAATAAAACGCGGCGACACAACGCATCTCTGTTCTCTGTACTACATCCTGCTTGAAATGAGTAGTACCCTCCTGCTTCAAGGGAGACTCAAGAGTGTGAGAACGATAAATATATATATATATATATATATATATATATATATATATATATATATATATATATATATATATATATATATATATATATATATATATATATATATATATATATATATATATATATATATATATATATATCCAACCTCGAAATAAACGTTACACAATATACTTTGAATTTCCTATATATATATATATGCTTTTATTATTATGTTTGACCTGTCAACAACTCTCACTTCATAAACTGTTTGAGAAATAATCATTTATAATAACGGTCATTATCATATTCACTCTGCATAATACAATTCCTTTTTGTTATTTCGAAATTTACCACTACACAATTCTAATGCAAGAAAATACAGTAGATTTACGGTGTTGTAAACACTTTACGCCAACATTTAAGAACTATATAAGAAGCACTAAAGAAATATTAACACATAGTACATAACGTCAATAGCTCTATAAGCTTACACATAGGCCTACTTCAATATAAGTGATTCTCAACGTGTTCCATATTGACTTCAAGCACTGAATGTCGCAGTGTTTTGGCTGGGGCCCACTCCGAAAAAGAAATATTTTCAGATATGAGACATTGAAACGGGCATAGAAAGTTAACTATATGAATGATTTTCAATAAGATGTCATTGCCTGCATTAGAGTTAAGTAGATTGGTTGGTTAGTTAGTTAATTGATTGGATGATAGGTTGATTTGGTTGATTGGTTTGTTAGTAAACGTTAAATCAATATCATAGTACTAGATTAAATTAAATAAGTAAAATAAATAGTCTTTTTCAAAAAGTTGGAAATGCCTTTTAGCTTAGATGAGTCAATTTACAAACAAAAAAACATCATCGTCAAAGAATTCCCTATAATCTTCAACAAAGAACACTTGACGCCATCTCAGTTAAGGTCTCTGGCTCAGGAAAGGATTGCACACAAATATGATCCTAGAATATGGGCACAGATGGATCGACAGAGGGAGCTATAAAATGGAGGAGGAAACGTTTATATAAGATATATTAACGTAAAGAGAAAAAGCCTTAATAAAGCATTCCCAACAGGAAAGACATGCTCAAACTTCAGAGCACCTACAGGCACTGAGAGTTCTTGTTTCTACAGATCCTCCAACACAATCCAATGTAGTAATATTCACGGAATGTAGATCCCAATTGGAAATATTAAAAAAGTAACAAAAAAGGAAACACAATGCACAAAATTAGACTAGAACTGGAAAACATAAAAATAGCTCAAACATCACTCTTCACTGGCTACCCATTCATTGTGGTATCACTGTAAATGAGATACCTGATGCTCTGACAAAAGCAGGAGGTAAAATGGAACAATTCAGCTATCCTCTGTCATACATTGATGCCAAAACACTATTCCACAACCTTTATACATCACGGAAGAATGATACGGATATTGACTAGAAACCAGATCCATACACAAACTTCATAGGCAAAAACAGACCATCCTCTTTCGATTTAGAACTGTCCACTGCAGGCTACAGTCATTTGCACCGGATCTTCGTGGCCCACACAAATGAATGTCCATGTGGAACAGGCATCCAAACTCCAGAACGTATTCTCCAAGGTTGTCCAGAATACAAAGAACTACAAGGTACGACATGACCACAAAGGACCGAACTGAGGCAAAAACTTTGGGGCAGCAGCTCTGATTTGGAAAAGACTGGAAGATTCGACCTGGCTACTGGCCTGACGATCTAACGAGACCAAAAGATTCCTGAACGCAGAAGAAGAAAAATGTCACTCTGCGCGAATCACTTTTTACAAGAAACAGTCGAGAGTGAAAGGAGAAGAGATGGATAAACAGAATTATGGATTGATAACGTCACGGAATGGTATTGGCATGGTTTTTCTACACTCGTCTGAATGGCTGAGGATAGACGTGTCTGGATGGCTTTCTGTGCTGAAGACACCTCTACGACCCAGATCGGTTATGGATCCAATTACTATCATTATATAGCTAACAAAAATAACAAACTCATACTAACATGGGTTCTTTCTTTAACTTTATCTAGAACAAAATAACGAGAAAATTACTTTCGACATTTTTTTCTTGTACTATTACTACGCCATACCGACTGAAATTATACTCTTCTATTTGACATTGTTTGAACTTCCTGTGAAAAGATAAGATATGATTCAACATGTCAGTCAATAAAAGGGCCGAGCAAAACGGTATGTCAAAGGTAAAAATTGCTCCATGTTGGGGTATTTATTTTCATGTAAGTCAATAAGTAGAACTTGTAGCCTTTTGAAATAGTAAGTCCACTGACATTCTACAGACTCGAAGGCCATGTTCGCGATGTCAAAATGTGTTATTTTTAATGAAGTGTCCAAGTTATGCAAACACAAGACGGTTTTTTAAAATTAAAATATTGAGTCACCAGAATCGACGTTACTGCATTTAAAACGAACTCAGCGCAGCAGAATTTTGTTGAAAATTCTGAAATTCTGAAAACAGGATTTAAAAAAAAAACCTCAGCGACATAAATGGATTCGTACCTACAATTACTGGCTACAACTAATAACTGCAACATGTCAACAACATTGAATATCTGGGAGATGTAGCAGAGATCAGAAAGACATTTTCTCGCTATGTCCCTACAAAAACACCACACAAATCTATAGCAAGGGTAAAACAGAACAACAAAGTTACAGCTATTAAAAACTATGTTTTCCTTGTGGACACATAAGAACATGAGACTTAGGCAATGACATCCGCAATGAAAAAGAAACATAAGAATTTGAAATGAAATACTATAGAAATCTCATACGAATATCATGGTGTGAGAGAGAGAGAGAGAGAGAAAGAGAGAGAGAAATTATCCAACACAGACGTCTGCAAAGACTCCAACATAGAAAAATATTCGCTTGTGAAATCCATCAAAATACGCAAGATAACATATAATGGCATATAAACATACACAAGGAAAGGTTATTCATTGAGGGAAAACTTCCAGGACAAGAAAAAAATAATCCGTCCAAGGTACTGATCGACACAGGATGTCGATCTTTTCATTACGACACCCGCCCGTGTGACAACCGAGACCTGGACTTCGTTCAGGGTGCAAAGAATAGAACCATTCTCTTCTTTCCAAACATGTCGTAGGAGGCTACTAAGGAAAGTTGGGGATGGGCTGACAACCTGTCACCTATGAAAATGTCATTGTTACTGCATGTCTTGCCTCAGTGTCTTACATGTGTTTTCTGTCATGTGGTTTCCATAGATGACAGAGATATGCAGGTCAGTGAACATTGTACCTTTGTCTTTTTATGGTAGATCACTAAGTGAAAGGGAATACTAGCTGTGCCATCTGTGCACAGATGGGGTTGTGGGGTTCAACATATCTGGCGAAGAATGATGTACTAGTTGCCCCAGACGTATATGCTGCATTCCTGGCAGGACAGGGTGATCTTGGCATACTGCTGCGCTGGAATGCCTCCATTCGGGGACTGAATATGCCACCATTCCCCCCCCCCTCATAACACAGTCATGGCTGTGAGACAGAAAACGTTATACGCGTGAGTGTCAGCTCGGTTACTCAACTGAGGAGGACCTCTGATTTGTCAGAAAGATATTGGGAAGTTAAGAACTGCTTGCTCGCAGCTAAGGGGAATATTTCATCATCATAATCTTCTACATCAGCTTATGACTATGGAAGAAGTAGAGCAACTTTCATAGAACTAATAGACTTACATAGAACTGGTAAACTTACATAGAACTGGTAAACTTACATAGAACTGGTAAACTTACATAGAACTGGTAAACGTACATAGAACTGGTAAACTTACATAGAACTGGAAACCTTACATAGAACTGGTAAACTTACATAGAACTGGTAAACTTACATAGAACTGGTAAACTTACATAGAACTGGTAAACTTACATAGAACTGGTAAACTTACATAGAACTGGTAAACTTACATAGAACTGGTAAACGTACATAGAACTGGTAAACTTACATAGAACTGGTAAACTTACATAGAACTGGTAAACTTACATAGAACTGGTAAACTTACATAGAACTGGTAAACGTACATAGAACTGGTAAACTTACATAGAACTGGTAAACTTACATAGAACTGGTAAACTTACATAGAACTGGTAAACTTACATAGAACTGGTAAACTTACATAGAACTGGTAAACTTACATAGAACTGGTAAACTTACATAGAACTGGTAAGATTACATAGAACTGGTAAACTTACATAGAACTGGTAAACTTACATAGAACTGGTAAGATTACATAGAACTGATAGGCTTACATATGACTGATAGGCTTACATATATAGGTAATGGAAACACAGTTTTGTAAAGTACAGAAAAAAACTCAAAATATCGTTGATTTTTCTTGCTTAAATTCACGTTATGAGAATTCCTATCACTGATAATTTTGGTAATTTCGAGCTCCACCTTTGGCATACATGACCTATTGGCTAATGAGAAAGCAAGTCTTCTAAAATGACTCTTTTGCCTATTCCACTGATCTTCAGTGGCTGTAACACACAGTATAATCATAGGGACTAACAGGGCCGTAGATAAGTCTTCAACGGGGCAAGGTGAATAAATCAATTGTAATCATTCGAATTTGATTGGATGACTGTGATAAGTGTACGAGCATATAGATGGCCAATGCTCTTCAAACTAGTTTCCACAATGATTAACGCGTAAGTAATGTGTGATGCTTTTGCAAACAATTGTGCATCCGGACTTTTCAGAAAGCATTTGCAAACTACTGAAGTATTTATATTGCCTAGAAAATAACTGTAGCCAAAAAAAACTGGATTGATGGTTACATCCTAAATTGGATATGCTACCTTTTTTTTTTAATGCGTGTGTATGGGTATCATGTCGAAATAATTAACTTTCACTCCATTTCCATAATTTGTGGTTGGGTCATTTGAACCATGGTCAATTACAGTATAAAACATATGGGTTAAAGGAAAATCCAAACACGCTAAAATGACTCATCTGACTATTCCCTTGGTTTTCATTGCCCGTCACACAATGTATAATCTAAGTGACGAATGAAAATCACGAGAATAATCACAATAATACCGGTGATCAAGGACATCCTTGTGGCAATCTGGGACAAACCAGCAGAATGAGGATATACATAATCATATGTAGGTGGCAATCTGAGACAAACCAGCAGAATTAGGATATCCATAATCAAATGTAGGTGGCAATCTGGGACAAACCAGCAGAATTAGGATATCCATAATCATATGTAGGTGGCAATCTGGGACTACCCAGCAGAATTAGGGCATAAACAATCATACAATCATATGTAGGGGGTCAATCTGAGACAAACTACCAGCAGAAATAGAATATACATAATCATATGCAGGCGGCAACTTTTCTTTTCATCAAGAAACACTTATTCAATTTACTGTTAGTGTTCTTATATTTAGGAAGGACACTTGCCAAAGAATTCATAGAATGTAGTGTATGGGCCTAAGTGTAACGTAGTTTGTGTTTTAAGTTTCTTTAACGCAGAGAAGGAGGAACACAGGAACAAAGAAGAACAAGCAACCGTCGACCAAGAATAGAAAACCCTCATCATAACCGTCAAGAAAGTTTATCCACCTAAAAGACATTTGTCAACATCTGATAGAGAAGAAAAAGTTATCTTGTTCCAAACTAGGACAGGACACCACAGACTAAACAATCACCAGATTGAGACTTAGACATAGTCCATTCCCTATGTGTTCATGAAGTTCAGACAACGGTACATATCCTACCTATACCCGTATAATTTCAATAAGTTGGACAGTTTCCTAACACTGGTGAATTATCATCAGAACATATCACGTACAATTGTATTACACAAGAACACAACAATATAAAACTATATGGAGTAAACACTGCAACGTTCGAATCGGATTTACTGTGTAGATAGATACAATGTCAATTGATTAAAAAAACCCAGTTTCTTTGAGAAATACCACTGTGTATCACTATTGAAAATCGCCCGTGTGTTGCCGTGGCCCGAAAGGGGAGCAAAGAATAGCAACACTGTTTACTGTCCACGCATGTCGTAAAAGGTGACTAAGGAGGTTATGGGATGGAGTTGTCTGTCCCATCCCATATAGGGTCAGTGACCCAAAGCCGTGCTGATTTCGGATGTGTCCGGCCGAAAGGAGCAGATATCCCAGCAATGCTGTAAACCATGACACAACGCATTCCGTTCTCCGGAATACATCCTACTATCTGCAGGAGTTTGAGAACGAGCGCAGAAGAAGAAGAAGAACTATTGAAAATATTAAACATTTTCATTATCATCAATTCCATAACCCTTCAGGGTCGTAGAGGTTCCACTCTGGAAACAACACAAAAACCCGTCACGCCTCTCTGTACTCAATTCCTTGCTTAGAGGTGGAGAAACATAATCCTTTCCATTCTTTAATGTTATAAATCCCAACTTTACTTTATCCTCATCTCCTAGTAAACTGTCCCCTTCATATTAGCTAATACAGGAAAATAAATACAAAACAAAGCACACAAACATTCACGCAGGCAGACGAACGATAAACATCGATGACAGACACCGACTAAGCTCTTACACAAGACACCGCCACAGCTGGGTCGAATGGTTCTTCCGCAGGGAATATACTAATCAACACAACAAACAATGACCATTGCAATTTACTTATCGGTTAATGCAAAAACGAACACGCATTTTTGTGTTCTCCATTTATGTGCGGTTTGTGTGCGGTTTGAGCGCACATACATTTATTGACTATCTCTGCCATGCATTGTAGAGTATTTCCAATGTTACTATTTGTATTCCAGGCATTTTTGTTATCCAGTGGGCGATACGCAGGGTTCAATCGATAGGACAGTCTAGTCTTTAAACTGAAGGGCTGCAGTTGCCTAGCAACTCTAGACATTTTATTGGGAGCTGGTTAACTGTTCAATGTCTTGGGTGTGACCAAGAAACAGCGACAATCCCACAATTTAAACCATTTTTGTATATTTTGATATTGCTTGTATCTTTTTGAACAATTGACCATTATGCTAATTGCTTGCAGACAACATTAAATTTGCGAATACATATGTGAAATAAAGAAACTTAGCATAGTGACCTGCGTCCTAACATTGTTAAAAGTTGGCACTTCCTACAGTTTTATGAAGCAGGCCTTAGTTCTGGATTAGTGATATCGTTAGAAGCTGTCACACTGAAGACAAGACTCACACACCGACAATAATTACAGAACAGAGGTATACGACGCAGGAATCAATTTGTGCATCATTTGTGTATGAATCATTGTCGGAAGCAAATTTCTAGCATTCTGTATTTCACACTATATCGCAGTCTAAATATTGACAAGTAAGTACGATTATTATATCCGTATACTATGTGGTACTTATGGTATACAAAAATTATAAAATAGATAAATTGTAAATGATACATTTTTTATTAGAATTTCTAGGTATATAACATTTTAGTATTTGCTGTATTATATTTATGTATATATATATATATATATCTACTGTCTTTTTCTCTGCTTTTGCTGTTAGACGTCGCTGGATTAAATGGCGATCGGTTTTCGGGTTATGACACATTTGGTCGCTTGATGTGCAGAATATTGTAACGTCTCAGAACGTTGGTAACTCCTTCAATCCATATTATACTTGGTCTTCCTCTGTCTCTTTATATTTCCATTTTCACGCTGTATGCTCTTGCCGCTGGCTAATAAGGAGTCATTCTAATTAAGTGGCACAACCTTTTCAGTCTCTGTTTTTCCCCCCATATATTTTACCTCAGATGTTGTTTAAACAGTTCTTGTAATCTCGTCATTCGTCACCTGATCTCTTCTTGTTCTATTTGTTGCTTTTCTTAGACATTTCATTCTTAATTTCGCTCTGTCTGAAAATTGCGATTTAATTTTGGAATATGAGAACACAAAACAGTCAGCTCTTCTGTGTTTTAAATATGTCACCATATGTTTTAAATATAACTAACACATGCTAATCTTCATCATCAGGTTATTATAATCTCATTATACTATACAAGGAAGTAATAATTCTCTGCAACATAAAAGAAAATCATGAACGTATGCCCATTCATTCCAAGAATTATAAGTGGCATGAGACCAGAATAATTAACTGTAAAAAAAAATACACTTAAGATTTTATTCATCAGTATCACGTGTTAGAACACAGTACTCGTATCATTACATCTGATACGGTTGATATATAAGTCTGGATCCTATATATATTATATACGAAACTGGGGAGTATGTTTTTATAAGGGAAAATATGTGTTATTTACTTAGTCATTCCTAGTTTCTCCGGAGGAGGGTTATATATGTTGTTATTGTTGTTCGTCCATTACAAGTGATGATGCCTATTTGTTACATCTACTTTTGACATTCAATTAGAATGATATCCTTGACTATGAGTTGGTAGATGGCTAATAAACCCTATTCTGGCAGAAAATGTCCTTGGGCATGGGATGACGGTTTTTGGTTTACACGTGTCTTTCTAGCTACTCTCCCTGTTGAAAAACTAAATTTCTCCTTTTTTCACAAGAAGCTGCACATTTTTTGACTAGAGTATCATTGTTTGTGTGCAAGTTCTTCAGATCAGTGCCAATGCTAGGAATTCCAGATCTGTGAAGGTTAGTGGTATCTGGAATGTTTTCTTGCCATCTGATGTTCATAACTTATCTGACACAAGTTGTGTGAAAGTGATTGAGCTTCCTCACATGTCGCATATACATAGTCCATGTTTCACTAGCGTATAACAGCACTGGATGTACCACTGTTCTGTAAACTTTCAGCTTAGTCTGTAGATTAATACCATGTCTCACACATTTGCATACAATCTGCCAAAAGTGCTGCTTGCTTTGGCGATCCTGGTATATACGTCATCATCAATAGTGCATTTTGTGATAGTGTGCTACCTAGGTATGTGAATCTATTCACAACTAGCAGTCATTTACCTGTATGAAATGCTCATGATGACTTTTTACTGTAATTGGTTGAAGATACTTCGTTAAAGATGGAAGAGGATAAAAAAGGAGGGGGGGGGGGGTAGTTTCCTAAGAATAAATTCTTACCCCGCTTTCTAGAGGCATGATAATATTATTTTTGTAGAGGTTTGATGATCTTATTTTTGTAGAGGTTTGATAATCTTGTTTTTGTAGAGGTTTGATAGTGTTGTTTTTATAGAGATCGGATGATGTTGTTTTTGTAGAGGTCTGATGATCTTGTTTTTATAGAGGTTGTTTTTATAGAGATCTGATGATGTTATTTTTGTAGAGGACTGATGATCTTGTTTTTGTAGAGGACTGATGATCTTTTTTGTAGAGGTTTGGTGATCTTATTTTTGGAAACCACTAGGGGGGGGGGGGGGGTAGGGAGCGCTGCAACCTTTTTTTTTTTTACTTCTTTCTTGGTACTAATTGTCCTGTTATTATTTTCCCAAGGCTGAAGGCTTTGTGTGTCTGACTCCAGAGGGATAAGATGTACACACATGACCGGATTTACGTATAAGCTAAACAAGCTATAGCTTAGGGCCCCATTGTTTTGGGTGCCTCAACAATTATATTTGGCACTGACATATAATATCTGGACTTATAAAGGCCCCCCCCCCCCTCCATATCACAAATAGCTTAGAGCCTTATCAAGTCTAAACACCGCGCTGTGTACACATAATATATGGTCCAGTGCAGCCGTTATACGTCTTTGGTATTGGGATGGGATGAGGAGGGGGGGGTTGCCTAGTAATTTCTTCGTTATCCCGAGGTCTCATTTGGCCTTGTATGGGGTAAACATAAAGGGGGGAGGGGGTTACCTCTTTTTTGGTCTGTTTCATATTCCGTCTCATCGGTGAGGGGGTGGCGGTGGTTTGAACCCCTCCAATAGCTTTTATTTGTATGACCTCAACTAGTTTTGGTTGTTCATTGTCATGTATGTGTATTTTTCTGTGCCTTGATTTTCTATTACTTGGTTTTGAGCGAAAGATAAAGCTTAAATATAGGTCAAATGATCAATAACGTTAATAGTCTTTAAGGCGTGGCTTGTAACGTATTTCTGTGTGATTTTTAGCTTTACAACATTCAGCATAATCGCGTGTAATGTGAGCAAAAGCACTCGTTCAAGATACGTGCAGGTTGCTGTCCGTAAGGATGTCTATTAGACATTCAGATTTTTGCTTATATTTAAATCGTCTTTCTCCAGAATAATCACACGAGTACATTCCAATCAGGGTCACTTATCGTGGCTGATTCGACATTTCACGTCCTTTTCATTGCTTGCCTAAACAAAGCGTAAGGAATGTGACCAATGATCAGTCGTATTAGCCAACATAATGGACGCAGATTTGTATCTGCTCTCAGGATTAATCTGGAGAAGGATTGAAATAAGTTTGTTTCAATAATATAAGTTTGTGGCCAATGTGTTTTAACAGTCCGGGTTTCTTCTCGCCAGTGTTTTGTCAGGTTGTTTTCTCGCTTGTCTGTTGTCAAGTATCTTCTCATATGTGTGTGTTGCCATGTTTCTTCTCATGGGTTTTTTTCCGGGTTTTGTAATGGAAACAAAGAACACCAATATTTTGACTTAGAAAGAATGTTGTAAAATGCGAATTGACTACGATCTAGGTATTGGTGTGACATTGGATATCCCATATGTTAGGTCAATGTGATTTTTCTAATTTTCAAGATATTGTAACAAGATGAAAAATGTACCATCATTTTATAATTTTCAAGATATTGTAACAAGATGACAAACACACCATCATGTTCTAATTTTCTCCTACCACTCATTATTCTAATTAGTCCCCCCCCCCCCCCTCGGAGAAATATGAAACCTGTGCCTCATGTCGAAGAAAAATTACTTTAATTGCTTGCTTATATAACAATTATTAATAACGTATTACTTCAGATCAAATTGTTTTCACCTCACAACTTGAATCAACAAGTTTTCCTGAATACTTCCTAAATAAATTATTTGATAAAATTTACATGAATTCCATTCCTATTTATTTCATTTTTTTTCTCCACAGCGTTTTTGAGTTCCCTCTTGACCTTAATCTTCCTCTCTCTCCGTGTGCACACTTTCTCCCTGAATCTTATCACTCCAAATTTAGTCTTTCTAGTGTCATTCAGGAACGCCTCGCATAGACAAACAATCGAATTACTTCAAGTATTTAAGTATTCATGTACTGACATTATTGTACTCTGTACAGACCTATAGATACTTAGTCTCTTATTAGATGGCGAAGATAATGAGTGCTTATATTTTCTGCTGTGTGCTGGTTTTTCATGCTCCTCTGTCGCCATTTTCTGCTTGTCCACATTTTATTCTATATTCTTTGAGACTCATGACTGATGATGTGTCGGATGCAGTGTCCTATTTCAGTATCGATCTTGTATTTTCAAGATGTCTCCTTTGTCTATAGTATAGCATAGTGCCCACTACAGCCAAAGAATTATGTGATCGCCTTATCCGATACATCTGCCTATGAGATTGATGTACCTTTAGAACTTTATATTGTGTGCATGTTTTTGGAGAATACTATGATAATTCTACTGTAATATATTGTGTAAAGGTTTATTGAGAATACTGTGATAATTGTAAAGATCATATATAAAACAGTCTGTATTTTGGCAAAGAGTATAGCTTAGAATATTTTTACCATCATCTACCATGTATATACTGTCACCTACCATGTATATATTATCATCTACCATGTATATATTATCATCTACCATGCATATATTATCATCTACCATGTATATATTATCATCTACCATGTATATATTATCATCTGCCATGAATATATTATCATCTGCCATGAATATATTATCATCTGCCATGTATATACCATCATCTACCATGCATATATTATCATCTACCGTGTATATACCATCCTCTACCATGCATACACCACCATCTACCATGTATATTAAGGACATGACTAGCGAGGGTTGGGCTTGAGGTTGACCGTTTATAACTTAGACAAGTGAGAAGTGAATATAACAGTAATGCTGGAAACAACGTTAAAGTACATTTCTTTCTCTAGACCAGTGATTCTCAACATTTCTTGAACAGTCGCTCCCTTTTAGGACAAGTTTTCTCTCGTTCTTCTCCTAGTTCCTAAATAACGGCATTGATTTTCGTTAAAAGCCACTAATGCTTTTAAACCGTATAGCTATACTTCTGGTTGTTTATCAAGCTATTGTTTGTCTGTGACTCTGTCAAAGGCCTCAGCCCAATTTCACATTTTTTTCGGTACTTCCCCCCTTCAAGCTCCGTGGCCCCAATATGGGCCAAGTTTAAGAATCACTGCGTTAGACCACACCCTGCTAAGGGCAGAGTTTAAGAATGAACTGAGAAGATATGTAATCTACACATGCAAAATTATGGATGATAGTAATGTAGAATATTTTAAACAGTTTTAATACCAGGACACGACAAAAGTATGCAAAATAATCATCAATAAAGGATATAGTGTTTGAGAGATACACTCGATGGTACTTACATAAATCAATATGACATTTAACACGGGGGAGGAACTGTCATTGTAATATTTTCTGTTACAGCGCATCTTCGTGTTAATGACCGGCTTCTTCCTCTTCTTTTTCTCGTTCACAGTTTAACATGTCTACACAGTAATATCAGTTTTCTTGATAAATGCTGATGTATGTCAAAGCCTATCAAGGCTCCCATATATCTTTCTGTGGATATCTATGTGCGTCAGTGTTACTCCCTCAACTGGTTTAGTGTAGTGCAGTCTTGCAGGATGTGTTCCACGGTCTGTGTTGCCTGCCCACATGGACATAGAGGTGATGGAACTAGCATATCTGCCTTCTCATTTCCCAATATGTCACAGTGGGATGGTAATCAATGTAGTACTACCCTTCATTGGGTGCTTGCTTCTAGTATAGCTTCTAAATGACAGTGTGTATGTAATTACATTACATCTGTATATACGCACATGCTTGCGCAC
The DNA here is from genome assembly GCA_034231615.1 of Meghimatium bilineatum. Classification (NCBI taxonomy): domain Eukaryota; kingdom Metazoa; phylum Mollusca; class Gastropoda; order Stylommatophora; family Philomycidae; genus Meghimatium; species Meghimatium bilineatum. The sequence goes on along the minus strand of CM067317.1, from coordinate 30,383,598 downwards.
ATGTTTGTGTTCTTACGAGAGTACATGCGCGTTTGCTTGTGTGCTTGGAAAGTCAGAAAATTTGGAAAGTGTTACAATAAAAGTGTTACCTAGATCATTAGTTCACAACCATTTTTTAGACCGTGGCTTCCTTTTTCCTTTTGGGACAAATTTCACTCTGAATTTCCGTGACCTTCTTTACAAAGTCACGGTTAAAGCAAAATGAATTAAACTGGTTACTAAAAACACCTTACATAAGAATACAAATATATTTTTAAAAGTATATAAAAAACATACAATAAAACTACACAGGACAAATCTCAACATGTCGGTCCAAATGGGACCAAAGAGACAAATAACTATAAAACAAAACAATAATACATAAAAAAGATATTTGAAATTTGAACGCATTTGGCGTTTCCATTTCTGCGTCATAGAAACATGGATTGATAAAATTTAAATCATCTATTTTATGTATTATTGTTACCATTGTTGCCATTGCAACACAATACATTTGCATTCTCTGGACTACATCCATTCTTGTAGGACTATTGTCCTGTTACAAGAGAAATCCAATGGAAGTTTGAGGATGAAAGCCGAAGAAGAAGAAAATAACAATAACGTTTTGTGCTAGATTTGCACTCTTAGATTCCTTCTATTGCTCGTTCATTCGTCTTGACGGCAGGTCTGACAGTATAGCATGACCACATGCTGAACGCAGAAGAAGAAGAACTGTATTTTTTCCGTTATGGAGTTACAGAGAGTATTGGAATAAAGTATTGGAGAGTTTAAAGAAAATGCTAAGAGAAAAATAAATTACAGTTTTAAAGTAAATTTTTGGAGACCTTTTGAAAAGTTAATGTTCTCTGAACGCTTGGACCTCACCTCAGATTATTGTTTTTACTTGTCCTTGCTGTTCGTCTGTTGAGGTTGACGATGATCATTCACCTCATCTGGGATGATGATGTTTACGGTATGCGCGACTGTACTTACTTGTACTTAAAACAAGCCCGTAAATAGAGAACGGGATCTGTAGGGTTCAAAACCCCGTATCTTAGAACAATGTAAATTGCTATGTAGTATGAAGACACAGATAATAAACATAATAAACAGTCAACTTCACCCCTCCCCTTTTGTTCAACTGTAACGATTCTGCTCAAAAAAGATCATAAAATATAAATATAACGCAAAAGCAAGGTGGTGAGTATTTTATGAATTACCTGCCTCTTCATTTTATCAATATCTTACCTAACAGGTAAATCTAAAAATGGGATAATGAAGCTGTGCAAAGAACTAAGGACACACAAATAGACGTTTCGATCAAAAGCTCTTTATCAAGACAGAAACATGTTTCTGTCTTAATAAGGCCTATTGGTTGAAACGTAGATTTGTGTGTGTTATTATATGTGTTCTTAGTTCTTTGCAAAACTTCATTACGCTATTCCTGGTTTTACTTGTTGGATTTCAGTTTTGCGCAGTAAGTACATATCAATATTTTACCTACTGCCTTTACCACAGCTTTCAAAAGTGAAGTTTCGACACCAGTTTTGCATAGTTTACACATGCAATATGAAGCAGAAAGTAAATCTTAAATTTGCACAAAATGGTCGTAGGTCAGTGGGCGCAAGTAGCTCGTAACTGTCTTATCTCTCCACCGTTTGTTTGCACATATGTTTTTATATAGATAGTACAAGATTTGGGCAGGATTTGTAAGATTGACAACCGGCGTGTGTTAAAATAGCTTTGTAGTTGAGAGATATGTCACTTTTCGTTACACAGTAAACTTCGGGAATTAATAAACGAACACTACACTACTACTGGCTTAACTCTCTATATCTTTTTCACACAAACACAAAATATAAACACATGCTGACTCTAGTTGTCAGTATTGAAGCAAGAAAATAGGTTGTTTCAACCTTTCGCACTTTGGTTGTCAGTATAGAAGTAAGAAGGTAGGATATGTTTAAATCATTCTCACGGGTTGTCTGTATAGAAGTAAGAAGGTAGGCAATGTTTCAACCATCGGCACTTTTGCTACGGTCGTTGTAAATGATATTATTTAAAATGTATCTTCTTCTTTGTTTATTTTCAAACTGGATAATTAGCAGGATGTATGGTCTCAACGACTGTGTGATGCCAGGCCAAAGAACATTAGCAGGATATATGGTCTCAACGACTGTGTGATGCCAGGCCAGCTCAAAGAAAATTAGCAGGATGTATGGTCTCAACGACTGTGTGATGCCAGGCCAAAGAAATTTACCAGGATATATGGTCTCAACGATTGTGTGATGCCAGGCCAGAACAAAGGAAATAAAAACTGTTTACCTTACATGTATGTCGTAAGAGAAGACTAATGAGATTTTAGGATGAAGCTGATCATGCCATTCCATATAGGATCAAAGTAACCCAAAAGCGTTGCTTAGTCGATGTGATAGGCCGAAAGACGCAGATATCGAAAACCATGACATAACGCATGGGTCTTTTTATGTTCCGACTTCGATATTGTCTTTGATCTACTTTCTATCTTCTCATGTCCACCATGTGATCGTTGACATATTATGCATTGGTTTGTGTCTACACTATTTACTGCTGACCTCCAAACCAGACTGCAACTTATATTGAGCTAAATATAATTATCTCAATGCAATTTCCTATGTGTTTATTCATGCTTGTTCAATTGTTGAATATTTGTTGCATCCCTGTCAAATAGGTCAAACAGTTTCACTCTTACATGAGATAATTATAATGAATACTTAGACATGTGTCACAAATACCTACCACTACCCAAAAAAAATTATTAAAGACAATTATAATAAAATGAATAAAGAGGAAAATGGTTAGCGTTTCTATCTGTAATCGCGTCTGAACTAACATATCTGTTTTTGTATTAGTTGTCACACTCCCATGTGATCTCTCTTTTAGCAGGACAACGGTACTAAAATATTTCCAGTAGGATGTAGTCTAGAGAATAGGAATGCGTTGTATTGCCGTTCTGTATGACAATGGCTTGACACATCCAACTTCGGCGTTGAACACATATTTAATAATAAGTAAACAACGAATACTAGGTAAAAATATCAACTTTTATAAAAGTTTATAAAAGAAATCAAAACAATTTAAAGAAATACACGAATCAACAATATTTTATAAACAGTATAAATGCTGCATATGAAAAACATAATTGTTGAAATAAACATTTCTTTAATACAATCATCCCTCTTATCAACAACGCATCCCTCTTGTCATCCCTTCTTGTCAGCAACGCATCCCTCTTGTCAATAACTCATCCCTCTAGTCAACAACTCATCTCTCTTGTCAACAGCAGATCCCTCTTGTCAACAGCAGATCCCTCTTGTCAATAATTCATCCCTGTAGTCAATAACTCATCCCTCTTGTCAACAACTAATCCCTCTTGTCAACAGCAGATCCCTCTTATCAACAACTAATCTCTCTTGTCAACAGCAGATCCCTCTTGTCAACAGCAGATCCCTCTTGTCAATAATTCATCCCTGTAGTCAACAACTTATCCCTCTTGTCAACAGCAGATCCCTCTTGTCAACAACTAATCCCTCTTGTCAATAATTCATCCCTTTTGTCAATAACTCATACCTCTTGTCAACAACTTATCCCTCTTGTCAATCTCATCCCTGTAGTCAACAACTCATCCCTATTGTCAGCAACGTATTCCTCTTGTCAACAACTCATCCATTCTTTTCAACAACCCATCCCTCTTGTCATCAACTGTGAAAATTTACCCAGCCCCCCCCCCCCCCGCCTGACTCAAAAAGTTAAAATAAAACTAAAATTTATAATTTTTGGAGCTCCCCAAAAGTTGCAGAAATAGCCATCAACGATCGTCCACACAACCTGACAGGACACATGATGGTGATAATAGCTATAGCAGAGTGACATTTATTTCCACTGCTTTTAAAACACTCCCCGCCCAACTGAGCTCATCTCCCCACATACACCCCCCCCCCCAATCACTGGAGAACGAGTAGCGAAACTTTCAAGAAAACTATATCAAAACATTGGATGCGAAATGTATACATTCCTACCCCCCTCCCCCACTAAGATTTTCTAGCTTTTCTCTTTACCGCTGTTGCCACTTTAATCTTGAGCAGCTTATGTTAAAGGTAGAATTTAGGCCAGAACACGCCCAAGATTTGATGAATCAAAAGGGTGAACTAGAATCAATATTCTAGTTCAAATAGAGCAATGATTCTCAATGGGAATTATATGCCTCCGTGGGGGCTACAGGTTTTCTGAGGGTGAGGAGCACAAGAATTATTGAAAATTTGGTCGAGTGAGGGGGTCACAGACTATCGGGGGGGGGGGGGCACAGGAAGGTAGCCATGTGCACGATATTTGTTAAGATAAATAATACGCCTTAATCACTAACCATTTTTTTTAGTCCCATGGGAGAGGGGGTCACACACAAATAATGCATCTCGAAATTGAGCCATAGGCGATCGTGGATGAGAAACATTGACATAGATTATGTGTTAATGTATATATTTGGCAAAAACTTAGCGTTCGCTAACATATTCCTATATTTGTGGTGTGTATGGGCAACGGATTTTACTTATCTGCGTTCAATAAATCGATATCTTGACTAAATGTTGATATCAGAACATGATATCTTGCTAACACTTTATAACTAATCCAAAGCTGGACAAATTATTTTAAGATAAAATATAAATATAAATATTCGTAGTCAGATCGAACTTTTTCAACAACAGGAGGGACTCTTCTTAATTATGTTAGAATGTTTTGTTGTTCTCTAACCTCAGGAATTGCATGTGACTTATTCTTACTTCCTATATGTAGTGGGATATTTTCTCAGAGCTTTCTTTCATATGCGTGACTTCAGCTTTCGACTTAGTGCAGTGCTATTGAAGAATATTTCTACTCCAAAAAGGTTGGGGGGGGGGTGTATGTTACTCGACGAGCTGGTATTTTTCAAGGGTCACTCGCTGTGCATCTTTCCTTCGACGAGGCGTTTTGCAGCTAGAGAACTATTCCTCGCGTAGGAAGACCATTCCACTACTACCTTCCGTGTCCCTAGGTCATAGACCTAATTGCATCTGTATGAGCCGTATTGGGCAACGGCGACAGTCGAATTAGGTTCAGGGTCGATGCACCTTCCTAGGCGATGCGGTACTTCGCTAAACACGTCGGAGGTCTCCGATTTGACCTAAGCATTTCTCACGCACTCGCCTTGTCGATTTGTTATGGTCTTAACCATTTATCTCCATTACCTGACCGTTTCTGCAAGTGTTGGACAAAATAAAACCCAGCAAACCATTTTTACTGGCTCGCTGGACTGATACTACTATACTTGGAAGGACTTAAGAAAGCTTAGTGTCTCCCTCCTCATAATTAAAAGATATACCGTCTTCAATATAAGACATAGGAATTCCAGCCTATTTAAAACTACTCATTTGACTATTCTCTTGATTTTCATTGGTTGTCACACAAAGTATAATCATAGTAACCAATGAAAATCACCGGAATTGTCAAATGAGATATTTAAAAGACTTGCCAAGGTGTCAAAAGGCAAATGCTATGACATACCAACTGTCACCTTTCCTAAGGCATCCAAAAAATGAAAGTAAAGAAACAAATGATTAAGAACATCTTTATATCAACACTATGCTACCAATGCCAGACTTGGCAACTGACTTCTAGACATAAGAGAGAGAATGAAAATTACGAAATGAAATGTCTAAGGAAGGCTATTTGAGTCAACAGACTCAACTAAATGTGCAGTGAAATTATCAGAAAGATAATAAGTATCGCACCATGCAACGAATACATAAACAACAGATAAAATGGTTAGGACATCTTATGAGGATGAACGATCAACTCCCCATAAAAGCTTATAACAAGATGGAATCAGGATACAGAGCCAATGACAGACCTAGGAAAAGATGGATAGACAACATGAAGACCATCCTGAATAAACATGACTACACCTCAACCTGAGAAACACACCGGACTCTGGGACTCAGACAACATCTCCTTCACAAACCCCTACGCTCAATGGCAAATGTGGAAGTTATAATAACACCACCTGGGGATAGACAAAGACAAATAAGACTTGAGTCAGTAGATCTTATATTTTCAAGGCTCACGGAGAAAATTCACTATCTGCCCTGCCTTGACGTCAAAATTTTCTCATATTCTGCCACCGAACTGGGTGACCGCCGCCATATTTTCATGGAATGAAAATATGAGTTGTAGCAATGAGTTGTACCAGCTACGGTGGTCAACAATGGACTCAAGAACCATATAAAGGGATACTCTGCTAACAGTAACGAAAGCATTGGTTAGGCTGATAGAAGTAATAAAGAGCGGTATTTTTATTTGTTCTCTGCACTTTGCTCTCCATTAGATATATGTAAGAGAGAAAAGTTAAGTTAAGAGACCTTTTCATCATCGGTATCAGACACAATGAAGATCTAAAGCAAATTGCAGTGAAACGAGAGACATGAAAATCTATGACATTCGCCCTATGTGCCGTCTTTGGCCCTAGAGGAATAACTAACTTTTCTTGGAGCTGTCAAAAATCGAAGATCATATCAGTGATCATTTCAGACCAGATCGAAAACCAGACTGCGACTCATACAGTGTGCACTCGGCAAATATCTGTAGTCGTTTCAAGATTACAAATACGAACGTCTGTCTCGCTCAATATGATATTCCTCTATAACTATTGCAATCTCCCGTGTCACCTTGGTTTCTTATATAATGTCACAACTTTTACGTCTCGGCTATCTTGATGGATTTCGTCTTTTATCAGAACTAAATTAACAACTCATATAGATGCGACAGGAGAACTTCATTGTTTTCTTTGATGTCAACTTTAAAACCAGGGATTTGCTTGTCATTGCTTGATGCATTACCAATAGGGAGACTATGAGTGGCGTCGCTTAGAGCTTCACTGTTGGCTCAACTTAAAGCTCTCTCATTTGTCGGGGGTCTCCCTAACATAGTGGTTGAGCCATTCGTTTTGTGCTCAAGTGGTCGAGGGTTCGTTTGAATTCCGATCGCGTCGTTTTGCTTATGAAGTGGATTTTTCTGAAGATCGCTAGGAATTATAGCTTGAAGCTTCGTTGAAATTTTCAACCTTTCTCATGTGGGCATCACTATGGATGACTATTTCAAGAGCTGAATTTGTTAGTTTGTATACAGAGTATAGTTTGGAGTTGTGTTGTATCCGTCTGTCTAGCTGTTTGTTTCTGCCAGTGATGCGTTCACCACTTACAGTTTTTAGTGGTGCAGACTGTAATATATTCGGCCATTGCTATTTTATGCTGGCGAACATTGTTTTGGTGTCCCCTCTGTCTGCTGCATTCTGAATATACACAGGCCTACATTCGTTGCTCTAGTATTAGTTTGCTCGTCTCCTCGACTCTTTCTATACCTGCAATCTTATATACTTCAGTGTCCCGTGTGCTCTGTGTAAATTTATTTTTGTATTCTAGTAGGATCATCTTTCGGTCGAGTAATGGCAACAACGTTGTTGTGTTTACTTATACCTAATCGTTGTAGATTTTTTTCCTTTCTTCCGAAGGCAGAGATGACGATGTCATATATGTTGATTATGAACAAGTTCCACGAATCGTGAGGATTGCTATTGTCTTCTATTAACGTTCATTATGGAACACGCAAAACTTCACTTGTAGAGTTCACATCATGTGTCGCCTTCACACAAAAATAAACTTTACAACAATATCGTTAACCCATTGACATTTACATTTATCAAAATAATTAACTTTCAAGTCTGAAGTCGAATAAATAACTTAAAGTAACTTGTTTGTAATGTTTGAGCAAATACTACATATGCACATTTAAGTTAATAATTTTATATAACCTGCGAATGATTTTATAAATTTAAAAATGGCGATTGATACAGAAAGGTTCCCTGCACTGCATTACAATATATATACTTGTATAAATAATTGTGAAAATTGTCACAAGATTTGACAAGTTTTCACCAAAAAGCTTTAAAATCTTATAGAACACTTACAATACTGTAAAAGAGCTCCCGGTAATATATGTTTCCGACCAACCATTATCGTGACGTGGCAAATTCCATAACATATCACTACCTCTAAAGCAGTGTTTGCCCACCATTTTTTATTTGTACCATGCCCCCATCTAAGTGTTTCTAAATTTCTAATACCCCCTTATGTAACATATACATATTTTTTTTAAATTCAAAAAATGTATTATTATCCTGATTTCCCCCGCCCCCCCCCCTCCCCTTTGAACAATCAAATACCCCGTTGAAAAACACTTGTCTTAATGTTCATGTCTCTTCTCCCTATAAAGAGATTCCATGCTTGAGAATTCGACTAATCAAATAAGTCAATGTCTGAAATAAGATTAACAACCTTAAAACTGCAGGAAAATAATAAGAAATAAATGTTTATGTCAGACTCGAGTTTTACTTTTGTCCTTGCACACATACCGATGAAGCAATGATAATTGCACCTGGTAGCTTCTTACATTACTTGACCTTGTTATTGTCTATGCACAGTAGATTTAATTAGGAATAGACCACGCGTTTCTGCATTTTGCCGCCCTAAACGCAGTGTTCCGTATCAGAGAATAACACTTATTTTGTATTTTTCATACGTGTCTATTTTTTTTCCCCCACAGGCGTCCTTTTAGCGCTTCCGCTCATTGTTTAAAATGTGTACACGTATGTGTGTGTGTGTGTGTGTGTGTGTGTGTGTGTGTGTGCGTGCGTGTGTGAGTGTGTGTGTGTGTGTGTGTGTGTGTAGAAAGGGGGATCTTTGCGGCTTGTTGTCTTAATATGACACAGTTAATTTCAACCTTTACTTTTTTATGTTAACAATGTTACGTTACTGGCGTTCTAAATGGAGTCATTTACCAGATATAGGTCCTACTAGCTAGTTATACTCGTGGATACTCATCTTGGCTGGTCATACTTTTCATTAAATAGCGACACAGGTATACGCAGAGTAACCAATGAAAAGCTTGCATCAGCCAAGATGAGTGATACTGCATAACTAGTTGGCAGATCCTATATCTCCCTGGTGTGGTTTTTACGTTGTTTGTTTTGTGCTCACGAGGTCACATGCTCGAATCCGCCTTATGGCATCTTGTATCTTCTGGAATATTCTTTAAATTGGTTTCTTGAAGTTACAGTTACCTTATACTGAGTGGTATTCTCTGCAGGTAACGTGCCCCTTCGTTGGGAACAGGGTCCTAGTAAAGGGTTGGGGGGGGGGGAGTTACATTAATATTGGCCTACGCTAACTATTATGAATAGTTCATCACACCCCCACTCCCACACTCTTTCCCCAAATTCTTTTGTTGCACAAGTAAACACGCCTTTATTCATTGTAATTGATTTGCATAACGAATTAGTAAGATTGTAAGTAATAAATTATTCAAGTTGTTTATGCCCTTCTGTTGAGGAAGTTAATTCTGGCTCTTTTTCTGACTAGATAAAAAATCTTTAAGGCATCTTGATTTACGTATATAGTTTGTGTGCACAATGCGATCAAATCCGGATTGTCAAGTCATTTTAATTAGCCAAGCTTTTTAAATTTAATGTATGCCAGTCGGCAATATAAGACATGCTGGCTAATTGGAAAACATACTTCTAAAGTGACTCATTTGCTTTCCTGCGATTTTCTTTGGCCACTTTGTGTATATTTTGTGAAGATGGACAATGAAAATTACAAGAAAAGTCAAATGAATCACTTTAGAATTATGTTTTCCAAGTGGCCAGCAGGTCTTCTATATGCCCTTTACAATTGGTCAGGAATGACCCTTGTGCAAAAAAAAAAAAAAAACATCATCCAAGCACAAGCTTTATGAATGAAACTGTCAAGAACGATAATTAATCAAGTGGTAAGGACAAAATTATTACGTCAATTCTTAAACGTAACCAGTGAAAAGTAGGGTTGCCAACCTTTGATATTCGACAGTGGAGACTTGAAACGAGACAAGCCTTGTAATGTAAAGAAAGTTTTCGGCGGTTGGCGAGGACTACTGTAACGCCCTTTGGAACTTCCAAGACCTAAAATTGGTTGTCCAAAACACACTGGAAATATACTGAATCTGAAACGCTGTTCCAAAATGGTTGCTCACCTCTGGTCTATATCACATTTTTTACTTTCCGTTTAGTGAATATTTATACTAAGCAATGCCATCGAAATATTTATGAAATGATAACAAACTATTTGTGGTTCATGGCAAAATTGTTTCCTTGATCATAACAGTAATAAAATATTCATTGTGCCACGTTGTCATTTGCCGCAGGGAACTGGATATCTATTGTTGGTATCGCATTTATGTTCTTTACGCAGTAAAGCATACTCTGCACTTCTAGTTCAGACGCATTGAATAGGGTCAATGTATTCTTTCCAGGCATATCGTAGAAGACGACTAAGGAAAGTTGAGGGATATGCTGAAACCTGTCATATGTGCAAAAATCATCATTATCTCTAAATTTCTTGTCTCGATTTCTTACTTTTGTCTTCTGTCATATAGTCCTCATATATTATCTATAGGTGTAGGCTTACGAACATTGCATCACTGTTCTTTTGTGTTAGACTCAAAGGTGGCGGGGATTGCTAGTTGTGCCATTACAGCAAATGGTGGTGGGGATTTGCTAGTTGTGCCATTACATCAAATGGTGGCGGGGATTGCTAGTTGTGCCATTACAGCAAATGGTGGCGGGGATTTGCTAGTTGTGCCATTACAGCAAATGGTGGCGGGGATTGCTAGTTGTGCCATTACAGCAAATGGTGGCGGGGATTGCTAGTTGTGCCATTACAGCAAATGGTGGCGGGGATTGCTAGTTGTGCCATTACAGCAAATGGTGGCGGGGATTTGCTAGTTGTGCCATTACAGCAAATGGTGGTGGGGATTTGCTAGTTGTGCCATTACATCAAATGGTGGCGGGGATTGCTAGTTGTACCATTACAGCAAATGGTGGCGGGGATTGTTAGTTGTGCCATTACAGCAAATGGTGGTGGGGATTTGCTAGTTGTGCCATTACATCAAATGGTGGCGGGGATTGCTAGTTGTACCATTACAGCAAATGGTGGCGGGGATTGCTAGTTGTGCCATTACATCAAATGGTGGCGGGGATTGCTAGTTGTACCATTACAGCAAATGGTGGTGGGGATTGCTGTATGTGCCATTACAGCAAATGGTGGCGGGGATTGCTAGTTGTGTCATTATAGCAAATGGTGGCGGGGATTGCTAGTTGTGCCATTACAGCAAATGGTGGCGGGGATTGCTAGTTGTGCCATTGCAGCAAATGGTGGCGAGATTGCTAGTTGTACCATTACAGAAAATGGATCACAGATCTGACAGAGGAATGATTACGTGACTGAAGCAGAAGTGCATGCTACTCTCATTACAGAACCTGATGATCCTGGGATACTGCCGCACTGGTAGGACCTCATGATACTGGGGTACTGCCGCACTGGTAGGACCTGATGATCCTGGGATACTGCCGTACTGGTAGGACCTGATGATCCTGGGATACTGCCGCACTGGAATTACTCCCTTTGAGGATTAAACATTTAACCATAAACCCCCCTCCCCTCTATCACAACCATGCAATTGTGACACTGAACCTTACATGCGAGTTTTTGTGTTATTCACTGAGGAGATCTGTGCTTTTGTCAGAAAGGTTATGGGCTATCAGGAGTTACCTGCTCACAGCTAAAGGAAGTACTTCATCATTGTCATCATCAATCATCGTCACTGTCATCGTCATCATCATCATGTTCTTTGCAATAACAAAGATTTTATTTGTTAATTCCTTATCTATCGTTCTCTCTCTCTCTCTCTCTCTCTCTCTCTCTCTCTCTCTGTTTAGAAAGTAAAATTTTAAGTTCCAAAAGCTCTTTCAGAGGTCAACTTAATAACGTGATGTAATATACGTTTGTTGCGCACTCGTATATTATGTGTCACAAATGTGTCTTTTTTATTTTCTTAATTCTTCTTGATTCTAGATTAGAAACTGGCTTCACAGCACGCGGGACATTCCCATAAGTGCTCCGCCCTCCGCTCCAGCAGCCATCCCAGTGTATGTAGACTCATAGTTCTGGCCAGGTGTTGATTGTGTGATCTTCGGGACTTTCCAAAAAATTTACTTTTCCTCCCCTCACCTCTGAATACTCCCATTTCTAACATTCTCTGTATGTGTACGTTGTCAACCTCATTGACATCCTCTGCATCTTGAAATGAATTTATTACTGTCTTTATTAAATCTTCTTTATCTCTTCTCAGCAATGTGCCGTCTATCGCCGCATTTTTTATTTTATGTCTTTCCATCTAAATGATAAAAAAGGCAATCCTATACTGAATAGTCTAGAAAGGAAAGAAAGATGATGGAAAGAATATTTTCAAGAGTTATGCAATTCCAATATAACAACAGAGTATACTTATATTCCAACAAACCTGGGCATCGCAGAACCTGACATACTAATCCAAGAAATAGAATCAGTATTAAATCTAACTCCAATAACAAATCACAGGGAGCAGACGGCATAACTATGAAGCGATAAGAGCATGAAAGGAAACAGGGGTGAAATGACTAGTACGGTTGTTGAAAATAGCATGGGAAGAAAGAAGAGTACCAGAAGACTGGCAAAACACAATAATAATACAAATATGGAAGAGCAAAGGAAACAAAAGAGAATGCCAGTCATAGAGAGGTATCTCCCTATTAAGTCACACAGGAAAAATGTATGCCAATATATTATAAATTCGTCTGAAATGTCAAAGACAATAGTTTTTCCATTACTGTAAGTACCGACATCAAAGAAATTCTGTGGATTTACTGTCTTGGAAATGTGGGATTCTGCGGCAATAAAATAGCTGAAACTGTGGCTAAGAGAACACCAATACTAGGTGAATTAGTTATGTACAAGAATGAAACATTAAAATCTCCACATCAACATTTTCTAAATGAGGACACTCGACTAGAATGAGATTATGATTTTGCCACTTAAGGATTTTTGAATTCCCCCGGGAAAAACCTGACGACTGAGGGGGCGTTTAGGTGTGTGTAACAAGAGAGCCACCTGCACATACTGAGAGAGACTGAGCACCTATAGATTCGCCCAGTGTGCGTTAGCGTCAATTCAAAAAATTAAAAATAATTGCATGTTGTATAATTTGTGTTCATGTGACGAAGATTGCATTAAAATATCGCACAATGATAAAGTAGTGAAACATGAAACGTGTATGCAATATTGCAAGATAATGCAAACAGGCAGTTAATTTTTCCACCAAAAAATGTATATAAATATAAGGACAAACAAGTATATTATATAAATAGATTGCGCATGTTCATTTATTAACTAATTGTTAAGCGTCTTCTGTTTCAGAACCACATACGATATCTAAATATATCAGTTAAATCGGAGTTGTGCATATTCAAGTAACAGTCATGTCAGGTAAGTTCAAGGCATCATTCTTCATTAGCAACCAGCATCACTGCATACATGACTTTCCCAGAAGTGCTCCGCTTACCACCCCTTCTCCCATTTACTATTACTATAAAGGAACAATATTTAATCCAGCTAGCTATATCACACAACCAGGACTGTACGTACAGGGAGGGGTGGTAGAGGGCTCATGCTCCCTTTATATAAATATAAAATTCAATTTAATTCTTAGGAATAGGGTAAAAAAAAGTTTTTTTTTAATTTGTCAAATCTCGTAGCCTTTTAATTTAAGACAAGGCTATGTTGACACTTACTTGCATACAGCTGACGAATCATAAAGCTATTTAACTTCCAACCAGATCCACACCCCCCTCCCCCAAATCATCCAATTTCAGGGTTGCATCTACTCTTCTGCATGCAGTGGACAAATATGAATGCAAAAAGCGGAGCATTACAAAATTCTCCAAATAAATAATAATTATAACAGAAAGAAATAGGGCACATAAATAAAATAAACATTAATCCAACGTTAATCATATCACACACAATCTACATTTTAACACCACATATCATCAACACTGCAACAACACAAAACGTAACACCAAACACCAACAATCTATTGATTTATATCATTACTATTTTGAGCTTGATATTGGAGTAACCTTCTAAATGTCAATAACACATGTAACGCTTGCTCTTCCATGTAGGACTAGTAAAAGCCAAAAAATATGACTGGAAGGACTCCAACATGGAAAAAGTTGGCTCAGCTGAGGACAGACATGTCAAAAGTAAGTATTCATGGTTGTATATGTCTCACTGCGAAGACTTGTCTTTGTCGGCTGTGGATTGTAAGAAATGGGCCGACAAAATCGCTAGCCTCGCCACCATAATATATGAACAGAGCAGACATACAGAGTGATCTATATGAGTCCGCACGATCAAAGAATTTTGAGATTCGTGAGCATGAGTCAATATCGAGAATGCGCGATTTTGGGAATGATAATAGAGTGACCTGTAGAAAACAACAAAGATTTCAAAATTGTTTGTTTCATTTTAGCGAGTGGAGTTATATTGCTGATGCAGGGCACGTCCTTTTCAACCTTGGAATCGTTTTCCTGTGGCTATATCGAGATTATTTTATGGCCTAATGACCTGGGTTGTAGTGTTTAGGACTTGTAGTTTGACCTGCTGGGGCCTGGTCAGCATATCCTGATGAGGACAATAATTTATCGGGGCGGGGGGGGGGGGGGGGGGTGTAGGATGTAGTCCTATGAAAGGACACTTTAAAAAAAAAAAGGTACTGGAAATCTTGAGCTGGCTCTAGCTCGCTCTGTCCAGTCTCCCTCGGGGTTTCATATTGTTGAATGGTTCTGGATCCATGCTGGCTCTGGTTGGCTATGTCCAGTCTCTGTCTGTTAATTAATTGCCACATTAGGGAGTGGTAATGGTTGTTAACCGTTTTGGGAGCCCTTTGTCGTCTTACTTTGTCCGTCTTGTTGCGAGTTTGTGTGCCATTGTGAAGTGTTCTTGTTTGGTGAAGGGCTGGTTTTGGTTTCATTGTTTTGTATTCTTATTTCTTGTTTCCATTGTGGTGTTTCTTGGATGTTTTCATTTCTGAGAACCTTGTGTCACTATTTTAATGTTCGGTTGTCATTTGTCTCTACTATTGTCAAGCTACCCGATGTTACTTGTTTGTTTTTACTATGTGATATCAAATATCTAACTGTATCTATAATTTTTCCTTTGTGTACTTTCCGGTTGGAGTGTTTTCATTTATCATTTAAGTCTCTGTGTTATTATATTATATTATTTCCTTGGTTCGACTTTTAAAGGGTTTGCCCATTTGTTTTGTTTATCTGTCCACTTTTGGGGCCTAGTGTGTTTACAGGGTTGCATTCTATATTATTGTCATTAAAGTAGTTTTTCATCACTGTTCTGTGTTGTTGGTACTTGATGAAGTGTAGAAGGTAGTGCTCTATTGCATTAACATCGCAGCACTCTTCGCATATCGGTTTGTTTATTCTGAACCATGCGGTTTCAAGTCGGAGTCTTAGGTATTTTCTCTTGGCGGGTATTTTCAGCTGGTCCTGCGTTTGTGGTCTTCTTGTAGGTTCTCTGAACAGGGAGTACTCATGTCTACCCTTTGTGCTGTTTGTCCATGTTTGTACCCATTCCTGGTTGACTCTCCTTCTGAAAAAAGGTTTAATTTCTGCTTTTGCGAGTTCTATCTTGACTAATTGTTTGCTTTCCCTACCTGATTTAGCTTCCCTATCTGCCAGCTCATTCCCGGCTATACCCACATGTGCAAGATTCCACAATATGGTTACCTGTTTTCCCTGTTGTACAAAACTTTGTGGGCGGAGTTCACTGTCGTTATTTAGTTGCAGTGCATGTGCCGAAAGACAGTGAATCCATTAGTATTGTGATTTGTTAGGTGGGCGGTTCTCTGTCACAAGTTTTATTTCTTTTAGTATAGCTGTGAGCTCGGCGGAGAGGAATGTGATGTCATTTGGCAGGCTGTATGATTTTTTTAATTCATCAATCTGGGATTGGATTATGACCCCTGCACCGGCCGTGCCGTCTTCTCCTTTTGACTCATCTGTATATATTTTCAGATGGTTTTGTGTGTGGTAATTAATATGTGTCATTGTTCTGCTCTGTATTTTGTACGCTTCCATTTTCTTGGGAAGTGTCTCGGGTAGTCGTATGTCAATATTTGGTTTCATAAGTTCCACGGCAGACATTTCGCCTGTTAGTATCGACTAGCTGTTACCGGGTCCCAGATGTCTGGGTGTTGTTCTTTCTCCTGGTTTGTGCGTCATCCTGCTGGGTATCTTGGTTTTGTTAGCTCGTAGTTACCTAGTGTGATTTCCTCATATAAAGATTGGGTAGATTGGGTGTGTGCTGTCCATTCCAATATTAGGCCAGTAAATGAGTCTTAGGTCTTTTCTTCTGAGTCTTAGGGGTAGGATTCCTAGGGCCACTTAAAGTGCTTCTTTGGAGGTGCTTGGTGTTACTCCGGCGATTGTGGTTATGACTCTATTTTGGGTTGTGTCCAGTTTTTTTTTATTTGAAAGGACGGAGGACCTATAGACAATGCTTGCATACTCCAGTTTACCTCTTACAAGGGCCTTGTAAAATGTCAGAATTATCAGCTCCCCAACTGCTTCCATTGTATTCGTTAGAATATTTTGTTATCCACTTTTGTTTTACTTTTTGTTGTATATGGTTTTTATGAGTATCTGGTGTTTTAATGCTTTGGTATCCTTGATTCCTTTCGCTTGTTCTCTGTTTACTCTGCCAGATGGTTCAGTTGTTGGGCATTGATTGTTTTGTTTGTAGATTACTTTCATCAGTATTTTTTAATTTTTTCCATTTCTTGGTTTACATTATGGATTCATTTTCCTATGTCTTGCCCTCTTTTCATTTTTCCTTTTCTCGGTTCTTCTTCATTCTTGCTTTCTTGGTAGCTTGACTCCATTTTCTTAATCAAATATTGTGTCTTTTTTAATTTCACAGAGGTTAATGATGTCTCTCTCTGTTTTTGTGGCTACTTCTTTGAGTTTCTTTATCTATTCTCTGTAGTTTTCTTGGGATTTTTTGTGGCGCTTTTCCCTATTGTCGTTTGTTGTTGCTTTCGTGTCTGTTGTTTAGGATTGCTTTCTATTTATTTTGTAGGGCCTATGTGGTTATTTTTGATTTTGTGGGTAATTTCAGTTCTTGTTTATCTTGGAGGTAAGATGTGTATCATAGATAGCATGCGCTATGGTTGCCTTTACAGTTTGCACATTTCCTGTTATATTTTTCTCTTAGTAGTTGTTGTCCTTTTGGGCTAGTTAGGTAGTAAACTGAACACGTCCATAGTTACTCCGATAACTCCCTGAGTTTTCCGCCATTACACTTCTGCTGACAGTGCCGGCCCTCTGCTGGTTGACCATCATTCTTCTGCACCCTCTAAAATGTTCACTTCTAGCAACACCGCATTTCAATCCCTGATCTGTAATTCTGGACATTACTTAATTTTTTTATTTTACAAGTTTGAGGATGGGAAGAAGAGTAGAGGAGAAAACCATGTATCAGAAGGTTTATTCTTCTTCTTCTGCGTTAATTCTCAAACTCCTGCAGATTAGCAGGATGTAGTCCGGAGAATGGAATGCGTTGTGTCATGGTTTACAGCAGTGCTGCGATATCTGCGCCTTTCGGCCTGGCACATCCGACTTCAGCATGGCTTTGGGTCGTTGACCCTATATGGGATGGGACAGCTAACTCCATCCCATAACCTCCTTAGTCGCCTTTTACGACATGCGTGGAAGGTAAACAGTGTTGCCATTCTTTGCTCCCCTTTCGGGCCCTGGCAACACACGGGCGATTCTGGACATTGAAAAGGAATCATCATCCACACTAGTATTATTCTCGTGTGCTATATGTCTTATGAAGTTCAAAATGTCAGCTCGATCCATTGCCCATCACCCTGTGCCATAATCACGCATGACGAGTTGATTTTATCTTTCATTGCCTTGAACACCCACATGTCCTGGCATGAAAATAAATGTAGCTACTTTCAAACTAGCCTTTCTCAAAGCCTAAAGTTCCTAATCATACTCAAAGAGTCATTCAAGATGCAGGTCCGTGTTACCCTCTGTGTGCCTACCTACTCAAATGCCCTGGTTACCACCATGTGAACATGCTACTCGTAGTCACAGCAACGGCTCCACTCTCCTCCCTGATCGTTTTACCTGCGCACTAAACTGTGGGCTGTAACCGTATTTATTTCCTTTTGGGATAGCAGACATTGAGTTAATATCTGCACAATATCCGTCACAATATCTGCATTTTTCTTTGTTTCTGCATCCAGCTCTGGTGTGTCCGAATTACTGACACTTGGGGCATTGCCTCAACTCTGGGATATAGCCTATAATTAAGTTTGTTCTTGATGTTGAGGAATTTCAGTTTTTTTACTATAGGCCCTATTTCATGTTCTTGAAGTTATCACTGCTGCTGTTGCTTTGTTGTTTTTAATTATCATAGTTGTCCTGTGGCATTGTAGTTCTGGGTTCTCTTTAGTAAAGATTTATTTAATCTCACCATCTGATATATCTTTATTAATCTCTTTAATTATCGCTCTGATGGTTTTTCCCCCCATAATTACAGATTATCTGATGCGGCAAGGAGGTGATCCCTTCTTCGTTACTTTGGACATTATTCGCAATTTCCTTTCTTCGGCAGTTTTTGCGATGGTTATTATTATGCATTCCCTGCATTTTACAATCCCACGGATGGTGGCTTTAAATGCTATGGGGGTCACAATGTCCTTTATAGTTTTATAAGGTAGTGCCTTCAGTGACACTTTCTGTCCTCTAACTTGAGTTATTTTAATTTTTATCTAGTCTGAGCTCTGGTCTTGCCTCTTTTGGCCTCTTGACTGGTTAGAGCGAACTGTTGACATAGTGTTAGTAGGTTGTAGTGCCTTTTTCTGTGATGGCTCCTTGATAGCATCGGCAAAGGACTTGTTTGTCTTTTGCGTCATTATAGCTTGTTATAGTGGGTCTTACCTCTGGGTTTTCTTCTTTGACCATGTGTTCACGGGTTTACAAATTGATACAATTATTCTATGTTGGAACTATCACTTTTCTATCTCATATTTCTATCTGGTATGTGGGTCTCTCAGTGGATGATGCACAGGGGGGGGGGGCTTCTCAGTGTGTAGCACGAAAATCGTCGAATCAGGCAAC
This sequence comes from Meghimatium bilineatum, assembly GCA_034231615.1. Taxonomy (NCBI): domain Eukaryota; kingdom Metazoa; phylum Mollusca; class Gastropoda; order Stylommatophora; family Philomycidae; genus Meghimatium; species Meghimatium bilineatum. The sequence goes on along the minus strand of CM067317.1, from coordinate 30,364,433 downwards.
AGTCCTTGCTACTGTAACCAAGTTGTATATCTCTATCGAGCTTACGACTATGGGAGTCATTTGTATCTAGGACTAAACAGGCAGTGATTGACGTTAGTTGTGGTTACAAAACTACACAAAGTTGTGCATCATCAACAGATTTTATAAATAGTATGAAGGTATACTCTTATTTTGGGATAGGACCAAGCTTCTTTTCAAATAATTGAGAGTACTAAGAAAAGTTGTGGGGCAGGAGGGGGGGTGTCTTTTGTGTATGTAAGAAAGTTCTGGAAAATATATTCCTAATCAAACACACCAACCCCCTTCCCCACTCCCACCAAACATTTTTTGTAATTGCGTGTAGGAAACAAGAACTACATCACTCATATTTCTTAGGGATCAAAGCAAACAAATATTCTGGTTAATTTTATTTATCAACAACTTTGTATTATTTCTCCATACATTTTCTAGCACCATTTCATTTTTCAGTTTGTATTGTGCAATCTTCTAACATTTTGAATTGTGTGTGTTTCACAGAGGAAGCAGCTAGCACTGAGCCTGCATGGAAAGGTGCTGGAAAGGAGCCAGGACTTCAAATATGGAAAATAGTTGTATGTAGATTTTTTATGGTTTTAAAACTTTGGTAGCTTAGGCCTATGTGAAAGTGTGCATATGATGTCTGTGTTCTGGTTATGGTATTTGTGTTCATGTTTGCATTTGTGTGTGGTATATTTTGTGTGAGTATATATATATATATATAATGAGAACAAGAGATATGTTTTATTATTCAACTGACAAGTGCATTTCTGTATTATCTTGCCTTGGTTCATCTGTATAATATTCACTAAATATTTATTACTTTAGTTTTGTAACAAAATAAATATCACAGTCACAATGATTGCAGATTCTGAACTTTCCCTTACTGATTTTCACCAAAAATTACATGATTCATTTCTTGTATACAGAACTTCAAGGTTGTGACATGTCCTAAAGATGAATTTGGGAAATTTTATGAAGGAGATTCTTACATTGTTCTTAATGTAAGTATAATTGCTAGTATGGCCCTATTTCACAACTTAACATACATTTTCAGCATTTCTGTAAGAATTTTAACATTATTCTTTTGTTTGTTTGTATGTTGTATGTTACAATCATTATTTTTGTTTGCATGCTGTATGTTACAATCATTATCATATGTTGGGGAAACAGCTATTTGTACTCAAATCTCCTTCTTATACTAGAAGAACCTAGGAGCAATGTAAAAATACTGTTTTTCTAGTAATGCTCTTTTATTTGTATACATTTTTAATTGGCTTGTAAATTTGCGTTTCTTTAGAGCGCTGGATTTTCAACTTACTGTTGCTGGTTTTTTAAACTAACACCTCATTTGTAGACTACTGTTAATTTTTGAACCAACACTGAATTTGTAACATTAGCTTACTTTTGTTAGCCTCTGAGTTAAGTTCCTCTCTGGACATAGTCCTGAGGACTTGTCATATCAATTGGCTGACCACTGACTGATTTGTGATTTTCCATGCTGGCAACACAACATATATGTAAAGCAATGCAATGAAAAGTTCAGATACATTGGATCAGTAAAGATTAATATACCCGGTAGTCATAATGGCAGTACTATATCTGGAGAAGAACTTGACTAAACAAATTGAATTTTTCAACCTACTCTTTTTAACTCTGACCTGCTAATAGTTCTTAAATGTAAACAACTTGCACATAGGCTCCATAAACTTATTGTGCATCTCCAAAAGAGCTATATCCTTGACCGAACTGCTACTAATGGTAAGAGGTCAGTCAGGTTTTTATTTCCCTGAGTCACCTCATGGAAGAATTAAACTCAAGATCTTCAGGACAAGAAGTTTCAATTCCAAGGTGACATTTATAATAATTCTTTTATCATTTTAACATGCATTTACAATAGTTATTATGTAATTTTAACGGACACATACATTCTTTTACTGCATTATTTGTAGTTCTTTTATTGTTTTAACATACATATGTAGTAGTTCTTTTACTTTTATGACATAGATCTTTTGTAGTTATTTAACTTTTTAACATACATTTATGGAAGTTCCTTCACTGTTTTAGCTTACATTTATAGTATTCCTACTTCCTGTAATGATTCAACATAGGCATTTTCAACATAGATATTTAAAAAACATTTTCATTAATAAAATTCAGCAGCAGTCTTTTTTATTAGTTAAGGTTACATTTTTTGGTTCTTGTTTCCAATTAATGCCTACCTGATATTTCATTTAGAAGCGGAATGTGTACAAACTTAGAAATCAAGCACAAGTTCATTGCAAGCGTATAACGGTGTGCATAGCTTTTAGGCGATCAATGACATTATGTTATTTTCAGGTTTTGTTAAACTTGCTATCATTAGAGGTGGTTCAATTGTGCAACAATGTCATGTCACACCTGAATAGGTGGGATTATCCTAGAATTTAGGAGCTGGGGTTAGGTTAGAACTGATTTTAATCCTAGCATCACACCCTCCCCCCCTTAAGGCTAAAGGGGAGACAGAACAACTGCTCTTCATATTCTGTTTGATTATTTCCCCCACTTATGTTCACAAAATGATGCACCACTAATCCTTCCATTAGCATCGTAGATCAATGTCGTAGAATGTCCCTTTGCACACATCTTCTCTATAAGAAGAATTCTTTGAAACTGCAGAAAGTGTATTGCCTCTTTTTCAGTTGTAGGCAAGTCTATCATTGATATGACAGCCATTTCGATGGAATATGCACAAGTGAAAGCAATGTGACATCACAAACAATTGCATTCGTCTATGACAACATAACAAATTTCAAAATTACAGTGGGACAATTATTTAAAAACTATGATCATTGTAAATACTAGAAGGCACTAATTGGAAACAAGTTTCAATTTTTTTAATGTCTCAAACTATTTTCATGTCGGATAAAAAAGATGCTACTAAAGATTCATGTTTTGATTTACTATATTTTTAAAATATTAAATTTTAGAAGTTCTCCAAGTTTTATAAACCAAGCTATGCTTCCATGTTTGTTTCACTTATTTACTAAAGTTGAGCTTCATATATTTTATTTTGCTGTAACATTTGCTTTATTCAAGAATCACATATTTAAATTTTCATTTTTATCATATATTTAATTTGCAGATTGTTTGCTTTATATTCATTTCAATTAATTTTAGTATTATTTTGTTCTTGTGAATTAACAAACACCCTTGCAAGTCATATTATGATGAAGAGGAAGCTGTAAGTCAGAGTCATAAATATTTATGTGTGCTTAATCTGTGGTATTCAATGTCTTAACACAACTATGTATGTACTCCTACACATCCAATTAACCCTTGCCCATGGATAATAGTCATTCTTCTACTTTATAATCATAAATATAAGTGCAATGAGAGCTTTCAGTAAAAGGAATTTGCCACAACTGCTTAAAGTCACATTTGGCATAGTTATCTCATGTTTACATTCTTAATTCACTGAAGGTATAATCCAAATATGCTATACTGTTGCATTACTCTATACATTACCATCTGAGAGTAATAATAATTGTACATGTCCACCACGTTAACGCAAATGAGATAGCTGTGGCAAAAAAAGTAATAATGACACTTAATTAGCCCTTTTAAGATAATGTGTTTTCCCAGTGACAACATATGGATCTGAGACATGGACTTTAACTCCTTACCCCCTATAAGCAGCTAAAGCAAGCAGTTAAGTAGACCCTTTCTGCCTGTAAGCTGCTGAAACCGCCATTTTTATAGTTACTTCTAAATATATTATACAGAGAAGGAAAATTACAGAGAAGGAATACTCTTATAGAGATAAAGAGTTAAACAAGACAATATCGAAGGATAAATTCATTTGAAATAAAATGCTGCAGAAAGATCGTACGAATATCATGAACAGAGAAAAAGAAGAAAATAGATATTTGGAAATTTCTGAAACTAAATGAAGAGTGGCTTCTAAATACAATCATTATAAGGAATCTGCATGCAGTATTTTGGAGACTTAAAGAGACATTACAGCATCAAATGGCTGATTCTGAAGGGCAGAGTGCCAAGAAAGAGAAGAAGATGAAGACTGAAAAGATAATGGACCAATGACATCAAAGAATGTGTATGAACATGTCTCTGACCAATGTAGGCCTGCTTATCTGGGGACAGAGGCATTCAGAGTATCCACAATGAAGACAACATTCTGGAAAGAATATATCACTTAATATACATGTCTGTGAATTGTTGGGGGCCTGAAAGATGAGCAAAGAATAGCAACATTGTTATCTGATATGTTGTATGTGGCAACTAAGGAGATTTGGGTGAGGTGGGGGGTTTGGTTGTTACATCCCATTAGAAAGTTATTGGCAAAATACATAAAATTTAGACAAATCTGCCAGTCAAGTCATTTTATTTGGTGTGCCAGTCTGATCTAAAAGTACTATATGTGCTACCCACAGAATTCAGAAAACACTACTTGTAGTTCCAAAGGATTAAAAAAAGATGCTTTGATCCCCTGCTGTATGAGAAAACCAAAATCTGATATCTTAATCCACAAAGCTTGCACACCTCTGCCATAGAGGAACAAAGTAACTAGAATCCAAACTGAATTTGAATGTGTAGAGCTGAAAGTCACAGATATCTCTGCCAAGTTGTAAACCATGACACAATGCATTCTGTTCTCTAGACTACATCCTGCTAATTTGCAGAATTTTGAAAACAATCACAGAAGAATAAAAAGAATTATTGTACAGTAATATGTCATAGGGGCCTATATTAATTTATCAACACCCATTTCTTCCTTTTTGGTACAGAGCAGCATAAAATGTGTTTACAAGTTCAATGGTCCTTTTCACTTGTGCCATCCATAATCTCTCTTCATATTACCTTGAAAATCTGTAGTCTTCTGTAAACAATGTGTTGCTAGTCTGTGGTAATTCACAGACATTAGTCTATGCTGTGATCTAGGATATATTAGGATCATGCATGCAACAATCAGCAGAAGTTTAAGTTTATATTGTATTCTAATAATTGTGTGTTCCGATTACAGTCCAGGACTATTTGCATATCTTTTATTTCTATCAGTCAGTTCCAAATAGTTACATTATGACCTTGATGACATAAGAAAGCAAAACTAAATGTCAATGTTTGATACAATCAACTAAAGGTATAAGAGTGCAAGAAGTCTGTGTTTTACTTTTTACCATAGATAGGCCAATATCATTCGTGTTCAACACTAGTAAGAGCATCACTTAATGTTCAGATGGTCTACAGTGTACCATGTTGAGGAGCTATAAACTTCATCCATGTATTGTGTGGTTCAGAGACATCAACAAAATGGCAAATAATGCAGATGTCTGGGATTAACACTGCTATTTAAAAACAATCCCAAAGCTTGATTGTTATTATGGTCTTTTTAGTAGCTACCAAATCATCAATTTACAAAATGTCTATGGTACATTACCAGAATTAATAGTGGATATAAAAAGCATGTGTCATCAAAAGATAGTATAGGCCTACATCCTTCCTGAACCACTTTAAGCTACAAGCCCTATGTAAAAGATTTTATGTAATGCTGAGGTGATTATGAACATATGATGTTCATGATTTCTAGTCTAAAACAAGAAACAGTTAGGCCTATTATTAGCATTTTCTGATGCCGTCCAGCCATGTATATTGATCTTTCTCATACTCTAAATACTCTACCATTGTAGGTCCACCTGACTTCATTCTTTATGAAATGGCACAATTATAATATTTTGTTTTTCTCTGTATATTTAAAGGAAGAATTGACTCCTACAAGTTTTCTTATTTCTGCTAACAATTTTGTCACCAATGATAATATTTGACAATTTTTTGCAAACTTTTATTTCATATATTGGTATCTTCCTCTCATGCACTTACAATAAGGTTCTATTTTGACACTGGTAGCAGATAGTTTGTATGAATATGCTATTCTGCCTTTTAACTTCCATATTGACATTCTCATTCTAGTATTTCAATCATTGTCAATTAATATTTGTATGTCAATACATTTATCTTCTGACAATTTGTTTCAATTTAAATAAAAAATATGTCACATTCTGTAAAAATTATTTCAGATAAGTTCAATATGGCCTTTTTAGTTTAGTTTTGTAAAAGTAAATATCAATACTGAAAGGGATTAGTGATCTACAAATCCTCATAGTCCTATTTTGTCGCTAGGTGTAAGGACTATATCTTGATATTGTATATAAAGGGTTTAGTGATCTACAAATCTTCATATTTCGTCACTTGGTGTTCACAGTAATGAGAGAGCAGATAGATTTCTATCCAAGGCACAAATAGATGGGGGCGTTGATAAATGATAAGAGAGACTGTTTCATGCATTGGTATTAAATATCAGAATTGGATGCCTGCGAGGCAAAATGATGAGCAGGTCAACTAGTGAGCCATGGGAACCATCAGCATGCATACTCTTCATCATCTGCTAGAAGAGATTGAGCATAAATGAATCTGCTCAGAGTGCATGATGTTAGTTTATAACCAATAACAAATGATCTATAACTAGATCTAATCAGAGATGTATTTTGCTACATAGGGCCTATAAATATTTAAAAAACTGCTATCTAGATGCTATTTGTAAATCTAGATATTTGTAAATCTAGATGGTTTTAAAACATATTTTAATTACTGTTCTGGATATAAAATTGAAAATGTATTGGATGTTTTTAGAACAAAAGCAAGACTACCATCCCCACTAGCTAAGGAGTAAAATAGCTATGCTTTTCTTGGTAGCACATGAATGTAAAATATTGTAAAGTAGAACAATTATATTTATTGTCTACGTCAATGTTTCTGGTTAATTGCACAATGTTACTGTTTGTCCATCACAACTGATGATAACCATTTGTTGCAATCACTTTTTTAATTCACTTAGAGTTATGTCCTTGGCTATGAGTTCGTACATGACTAATAAACCCTATTTTGACAGCAAATGTCTTTGGACAGTTTGGGTATGGGATGACCACTGTAGATGGGTTTTTTTATCTACTCATAACTTTCTAGCTATTCTCCAATATTGCATTCTCACTATCAGAACCACCATAAACAATATCTAGACCTATACTATGAGAGAGATGAATAATCTTCACACAAAAAAAAAGTATGCCCTATGCAATATGATTGAAGATATGTACACCAGTGAAGCGTGGATACAAGTATATACTGATGGATCAGCAACCAAAGCAGTGAAGAATGGAGGTGCTGAAATGTACATAAAATATCAAGAAACAGAAAATGAATCCACATGTTCACCAACTGGAATATTCTGCTCCAGCTACTCTGTGGAATTACATGTCCTAAACATTGCTGCTGAAATAATTAAAAACACAAATCAATGTCGATAAGTAGTGTTGCTTACTGATGCAATGTCTGTCCTACAAACCCTTGACAGTGATAAATTGCCAGTCTTGAAGGAAATAATATGAGAAGTGAGTATTCAAAGAAGTGTAGTACTATAATGCATATCATCCCACTGAAGCATACGTGGAAATGAATTGGCAGATACACTAGCAAAACATGGAGCACCACAGGAACAAAAAGATCAAGAAATTACCTACCAGGAAAAAAAGACCCTCATTAAAGATTTTAGGAAAGTCTATTGTCTGTTCCCAGGTGGATTATGGTCAGAATATCCATACTTGTCATTAAGCATAGGGGTGGTGATCGTGAGCTTTAGTTGTCTATCTAAGGCCAGATGTATCGCCTTGGCTGCATTGAATCCATATTTGTTCAGTGTTGTCTTTATGTTATCTATCCATCTTATTCTAGGTTTTCCTCTGGCCTTGTAACCAGATCTTCTTATGTTATATGTTCTTGTTGGTTATGGTCCATTCTCATGAGGTGTCCAAACCATTTTATTTGTTGTTTCTCAATGTATTCTGTACATGGTCTTATATCAATTCCTCTCTTGATTTCATCATGTCTCATTTTGTCTAGTTTGGTCACCAATGTCTGGCATTCATAGCAAGTGTTGGCATAAAAGTAGTGTTTATCATCTATCTCTTGACTTCCATCTTGATTTTTGGGTTGAGTAGTAATGGTGATATCTGGTATGTCACTATGTTTGCTTTCTGGTATCTTGTCTTAATCTCTCTGTCTAATTTTCCATTGTCTGTGAATATACTTCCCAGGTATTTAAATTAAGAAGTTTGTTTCACTTTAGTTTTGTTTATTGTTATATTCACTGGATTTGGTGAATTGCTGATTTTTACTACTTCGGTTTTCTCCATATTTATATTTATTTTTATGTTACACTTGGGGCATGTTGTCGTGAGGGCATTAATATGATTTTTTAACTGATGTTCATCTTCATAGAAAAAGCATTGATCATCAGCAAATGGCCATTCATTGATTGTGTTATTTAATTCCTCATTGGATTCTTCTCTTATTACTATACTGTTTACTTTCTTATTTTTAGATTTTTTGTTATTCTGTCCATGTATATGTTAAAATGTATAGGTGAGAGCACACATCCTTTGTCTTACCTCTGATTTTGTTCAAAAGATGAAGTCATTCCGTCAGTAGTTCTTACTTGGTTTTGACAGTTCTGGTAAAGGGCTTTTATATTTGCTAATAACTGACCTCTGATTCCATAGTTTTTTAGTGTTTTCCATAAACCATTTCTATCAGCTATTAAATGCTTTTCCTGTCCTATGAATATTGTGTTTAGTCCTTGATATTATTCTAGTGCTTTTTCACTTAGTTGTCTCAGGAAAAAAAGAGCATCTGTACATCATACTCCTCTCCTGAATCCAAACTATTAGGAAAATTAACCATGCAAAAGATAACTATCACTGTCTCGATAGTGCTGAGAATTTTAATATCTTTCGCATCAGAACAGGACACAACAGACTAAACAGCCATGTAAATAGACTGCTTCAATCACCTTTGTGTACATGTGGACAGACAGCAGAGACTGCAGAACATAACCTACAAGACTACATTACACTAAACGAGTTAATGGAGAAGCATTTACCCACGGAGACCAACATTCACAGAAAACTGTATGGGAGCCTTGAGGAGCTGTCAATTACAGCAGCATTTATCACAAAAACAGGACTGTGTAGACATATTAAAATGAGAAGAAGAAGAAGATGTCCTTGACTATGAGTTTGTAGATGCTAATAAGACTTATTTTGACCACAAATGTCCTTGAACAGTTCAGACAAGGGATGACCACGGTAGATAGTTTTTGATATACCTGTCACTTTCTACTTGCTCTCCACTGGTCAGCTGTTGTATTTCTCTTTTATCAAGATGCTGCACATTTTTTGACTCTAGAGAACCATGTAGCTCTATTACATGCAGTTTCTTCACGTGTATCTTGGTCTATTTCGAAGTTTTCCAGTGAGGTCTATGATGAGTCATTGTAGCACTGCTTTTGGCCACCTTGAAAGCGCATGCATTTCTGTAACTCACTATAGAGAAGTATCTTTGGTAGGTGATGATCTGGCATACTACTACCACTGTGTCTGTATTAGAATAGTGTCAATGCTAGGGATACCAGATCTGTCAAAGTACAGTGGTATTCAGAATCTTGCCATGCCATCTGATGTTCACAATGTTTATGAGATAAATTGTGTGTATGTGATTGAGCTTTCTCACATATAGTCTATATAGGTCTACAGTTCATGTTTCACCAGCATATTATGGCACTAGAAGTATGTCCCCTATCACTGCTCTGTAAACTTTCAGCTTAGTCTATAGGTTAATGTCATTTCTATGCTACACATTTGCATATGTCTGCCAAAAGTTCTGCTTGTCTTGAAGATCCAGGCATACATCTCACAATCAACAGTGATGACATATCGTGATAGTGCAGTACTTAAGAATTTGATTCTTGGTGCAATAAAACTGTGAGAATTACATTTTCTTTCTCTAGATTAGATCTTGCTAGAAATCTAATGTGACCATCCTGCTACAAGAGAGATCCAGTGGGAGTTTGAGAATTAATGTAACCTCTAAACACCATTTTATTGTAAAGTAATAGGCCCCTATTTATTACATTTACTAAATTACTATTTTTTTCATAGTTTTTACTGAAAATAACTTTTATGAAGGAATTCCTTGAGAAAATTAGTAGGCAATTTATTTTATTCACAAAATTCCTGGCTATGGTAATTTATAATCATGAAACATGGTGCAATTACAAGTCGCACACTAGTGGGGTGTGACCACTGACTTAAAAATAAATATATTAGACATCCTTCTATTCCTACTAGCAGGCAATAAAATGTGTACGAACCATTATTACGTACATTTAAATTATGTAATGATTCAAACATGAACATGTAGGGTGATTTCATTTTTAGCAAACATTGATACAACCTGGGACAGAAGGAAACATGTTGGGATAGTCTTATTAATTGGGACAATCCCAGTTAAACTGGGACATAGACCTGTGGTAACCCTAATTATAGCAATCATGACAGCAAGCAAACTGAGCCACAATTATTGCACTAGTATTGATTGCAGTATTTTATTTTAGCATCTTCACATTTTCAACTATTGTAAGATCATTTTTTTAATCTAGAATGTTGATAATACATTCTGTTCTAAACATGGTGATAAAACCATAATTTTTGGTTGTAGTAGTGATTTTCTAGACTATAAGCCTATGTTCAGTAAGTTGTAAATTCCTTTCTGAATAGTCAAAATGCATAATTGTCTGTAGCCAGGATTGAAACTGCTAGGCCTATCTTGTAGGCTACTGATTTTTCTTTTTTTGTTTGTTGAATGGAGATGAAAGGGTGATTCAATATTTGTAGCATATTTATTTGATGAAGGATTTTTAATCCTTTGTAAATTGGAACATTTCTAATGTCCTCAGAACAATAGAGCCTATAAGTTACTACCTATTATATTTTTAATGTCCTCAGAAATATTTTAAAAAATTGCTAGCATATCCTATACAGAATGCAGCCATCAACCTAGTATTTATTTGCTGTTGTGATTTTCTGGACAATATCTACATTTAGTAATTTGCCATTGCTTTCTGAATGGTCCAGAAGCTACAATTGCCTGAGGTGGGTTTCAAACTCACTACCTTGACTGTCACAGGCTTGACCATCACATTTTACCATGGCACACAGAGTCAGAACCGAAACGATATAAGTTATTATTATATTTTTCTAATGCCCTCAGAACAATACAAGCTACTATTATATTTTTCAATATGACGTTGAAAACTTTAAAAGGAAAATAGTTCACTGTGCTTAATGATATCTGAAGGGCATACTTTTATTGATTGCAATCAAAGTGCATTTTATTGTTTGAAATATGCAGAAGGTAATAGTTGATGCACTGTTAAATATTTGATTGAGTTGCTCATGATCTTGTCTTGAATGAACTAGCAGGAAATGCTTGTTGTAACAAACACATGCAGGTGTACACATAAATATATAATGTCTACTCACTGCTATACATGTGTAGTATATTTTGTAGTTGTAAATATATTCATGTAAATACTGTTCAAAAGATTGTAATCTAATATTTATTTAACAATAATTGTTAATTGTTCCTTCTTAAAAACACCTATCTTTCTTACTCTCTTTAATTGATACTTTAGCAGTTTTATATGGCACAAACCAATTACTGTAATGAATGTAAGTTAAATAATTAATGTGTAAGTTGTCAGGTAATTTAGGTGCATTTTCACCTTTTGTTGATACCTGTAATGGAAAAAAAAGATTTTTAAAAATAGACAATCATAGGCCTATTTGACATTTGGAATTTGGCACCTATTTTCAATCTATTTGACATTTTGCATCTATTTTCAAAACATTATTCTTGGAAAGGGTCTTTATATTGTGTCTTGTAAGGTTAGAAAGTTTGTATATTTTGTCCAAATGTATATGTTTTCAAAATTTTGAAACCGGATTTGCTATCCCCATTTAGACTAATCTATCATGTCTTCAGGGTTATTACTTGAACATGAATTAGGGTCAGTTCTGGTTTGCAGACACTGTGTTTTATTCCATGTTTATATTGGTATCATTTTACACATTATAGCTGTGTGATTTTAACTGGTAGATATAGATCAGTATTCCATGACTATTCTAATTTAATGTACATATACAGCAATGGAAGAACTAACAAAGAGGTAAAGACTAGACTTGAAATATTCTTGGCATCCCAGATGGAATACCAAAACAGAGAATAATTACAACAGTGAAGATCAACCTATATGAATCTTTAATAATAGCCTACCTATTCTTTTGCATAGATGTGAGAGGTGGACAATTACAGTGAAAACATAGAGAAGAATACAGACTTGCAAAAAACAAATGTTATAGATGAGTATTGAGCATCAATTATGCAGAACATAAAACTAACATAAATGTCCTGCATGAGAAACCTATAATACATGTTCTCTGTGTGTGATTGATTATCCAGTGTAGTATTTCAGTGGGCAAAAGGTTTAGCTAGTGGTGCCCATCTCCTCTCAAGCATGGAGACATAGACAGACAACATCAAGGAATGGACAGGGCTAGATATTTCCACACTCATCCGCATCGCTGAGGATAGAATTCGCTGGAGGACTCTGTGTGCTGAAGCTTCCAATGTGGTACCCCTACGACCCTGAAGGGTTATGGGTTTTATTGATTGATTGATTGATTGAATACATGTTCTTGTAGATCAGCAAGAAAATCTCCTAGCATTAGTGAAACATCACACGTTTGTGGGGTTTGGCCATGAGATGAGACATGATATTCTTTCCAAAACCATCTTGTAGGATCAGTTGGGGAAGAAGAAGAAAAGGGAAAAGGAAACAAAAAGAAATTGTGGATTGATAATATTAAAAACTGCACAGGAATATGATTCTCTACACTTAAACAGGGAACTAAGAATAGAGATGCATGGTAGGATTTTTGTGTTGATGTTTCCAGAGTGGTAACACTATGACTCTGAGAGGATGTTTGCTTCATTCAGACATAAGTATCTAAGTTATATTCCTCTATTAAAAATATATCCTCCATGTGTATCTACTTTTATCTTCTCCAATGTTAATCCTCTTTATGTTTTTAGTGAGAAATTTTTCTTATTGATCAGCATGTCAGTTAAGAAGTTTCAATTAATTATTTTAAATATTTAATGTTCACATTAAGTTCACCCAAATTCCACAGTAACATTTTCTTTCAGAACTGTCATTTCTTCTATGTAGAATTCTTGTGCACAGGAGTTTTAATTAATTTGACAAGTTTTTGCAGTCTCATCTTTTGTATGTGAGTGTTAAGTTCTTGCAATCCCTTCACTTGAATGTGCAAGCTAATAAACAACTGATGAGAAAAAATATACAGTAATTATAATAATATTGATTCTTCATTGGATCCTGACAAATGGGAGAAGATTACATCTCTGGTATTTTTGGAACAATTTTCTGTGAACATCTGTGGTTATTCAGGAAGTTTTTCATTGATTTTTATGTTTTTAAACATCTGCAACAATGACAAGGCTTTATTTCTGATCAATAATATGAAGCTTGTGTCCCTGAACATTCTTGTCAATCAGAGTGAGGAATTGGGAATGAGAAAATAAACAAAATAATGTTAAAATATTGTTGCATGAAATACAAGTGTTTACATTGAAGTAATTGAAAGAGAATATTCAAGTCATAGTATTATTATTAGTTCATATAGTGGTATAAAAGCTAGATATTGTTTTTAGTAGCTTCTCTTCTTCTGAGTTCAGGTCTTTGGTATTTCTAGATCTTTAGGTGATCACAAGGACAAGAATAATACATTTTCCTGCTTAGTTCAAGTCAATAGTCCCATAGTTATGTCTCAGCTTTGCACCTACAAGCCACATATGTCATCATGGGTAATTATAAGCCTGATAGTCATAAAGTAGAGCTATATGTTCAAGTGTCTGAATTTTGGTTCCATGTGGACATTAATATGTGTGTAAGGCACTAAGTTAGTAGAGGTAACATAGTTGTCTCTATAGTTGTCTATTCTCAGATGACATCAGGCAGTCTGTTGCTGGAATGGGTCAAATCTGCACCCAAAATGAATACATGTTTCCCAACTATGAAGTGTATTGATTGCAGATTTGTTTTACTTCTCTGTAGGACAGATAATTCTAAAACTGCTAAATTCTCATACTAGCACTGGTTAAGACATCAGTTCTATTTCTTCTTGTGATCCAACAGTTGAACAGTTATCCATTTAGGAGAAGCAAGAGTTGCTGAGTTTTTGTACTGCTTAGGTCCAGTATAATTTCACACAGCAGATGTTTCTTTCTGGTGTTCTGTATTGATCATAGTAGAGATATTAAATTACTGAATGTAGCTATTTTGGCTGGTAGCCACTGGTCTGATTTTGTAAATATTCTTGTGCGCTGGAGAAGAATCACAAATTGTGATCTGAAATGAAATGAAGATGAAATAGATAATTCTATTTGGCATGACATTTTACTGTCTAAGCCCAGCCTAATAATGAATCTTACTTACAAGCATGCATATTTTATTAACCCATAAACCCAAAATATGCCATGGTTGCAAGGGTACTAATGTCAGATGCATCAACTTCCAGAGTTCTCCAGCTATTTCTATTTTCAATGATGCAGATGAGTGTGGAAAATCTTGACAGGTCCTGTCTGTGATGTTGTCTGCCCATAATTTTCTTTCCTACTTGTTTTAACTGTCCCACATGATTGTTTTTGACAGGGAATCATGTCAGCTTATATGTCCAAACCATGCAAGTTTTTGTTGTTTTACTATTGAAAGTGGTGATTCTTATATTTTAATTCATAGTTGCCTTCATTTGCAAATTCATTTATATGTGTGCCCATTCATTTTCTCTGTATGTTTATTCAATTGTCTACAGTACCATTGCTCAGTATTAGTGATTTGTAGGAAAACATAAGCAGTGACTGTTTGAGTTAAGTATTTCAGGTACAGGTTAAGCAAATGTGGCCTCATCATATAATAAGTGATTTTTAATATTAAATGTTTAATATTATGCATAGTTTTATTCAGATTTTGTGACCTAGCTGACCTCAGATGAAAAAAGTCACTAGGTATTCTTTGAACTACACACTGAGAGGCCCTCCCATCCTTCAGGGTCATCCAAAGGCAAGGGGAGCTCTCAGTATATAGCAGGAAGATCAATGGCTCTGCAAGTCGACATAATTTTTGTGAATGCATCTTTATCAATATTTAGTTTCATTAAATAATTTATGCATTTGTTTTGTTAAAAAAGATTTCACATCTGCTTTACCTGTACTTTATTGCATACACAAACTAAAGTAAATTCAGAGTTAGAGGTAAGTGTAAAACAAGACCATATTGATGATTGAAGAACATGAGAGATATTGAAGATTTGCTGCAATGGGTCTCTTGCATTCTCTGTCCATTGTCATGGCTCTACATTCTGCTAAAATGTCATTAGCCAACTCTGAACATTTCTTTTATACTACAGTTTATATGATTGTCCACATTTCACCTATTAATCCTTAATTTTTTCTTGCATTATTGTCTCAGAAGATGACATATCTCATGGTGTGTGTATAAAACTTTAGATTGTTTATGTTTCGATATATTTTAATAATAGGTGTCTACTCTATTTTATTTATTACACTTAGTTACAAACAAATCTTCTTATTATATTTAATATATTAATAAAAGCATAGGCTTATTCTGAAAATTAATTATGTTTTAATTAGTCTGTTATTCTTCAGGATTGTATTATGAGATTGTTCACAGTATTGTGTTCTTATTGTGTTTATTGTTTTGACGCCCACTTTCTTCAATGGGACAATCATTTTTTTTTAAAACAAGTAACATGACCCATTATTTATATTTGTTGGTATCATTTCTTCAGAAGTCTACCACAGTCTCCCATTTTCCAGTGTCTGAACACTTTTGACTTCTTAAGATTTTTACTATCTTATTATTTATTTGCTTATTTCTATGAACTATGTTAGAGAAGAAGAGAAAGACCAAGACAATGATGGACCAGCAACATAGAAGATTGTATGCACATGCCTCTGGCAATGTAGCCCTGCTTGCCTGAAACAGAGAGGAATTCAGAGTACCCGCAACGAAGACAACATTCTGGAAAGAATATGTTACTTGATATGTTACTGAATATGTTACACTCTTATTCTGTAAATTTACTTTCAAAATTTTAATCAAAAGTTATTGTTAAGTGATAGCCAAAATATTTTTTATTTAGTGTTACTGAAAGTTATAGCTCATTCATTTGTACTGGTCTTCTATTTGTCATGTCTTTTGTAGAATGTTGCCCTTACTGCCACTCTGTAAGCCTCTCCATATGGTGCAAGCTATCCAGCCTCTTCTAGCATCATATTCAAAATGTTTTAAATAATAATTGATAGTAGTGCTACATCTAATACTGCTATTAGTAATAATAGTAGATTATTTTTGCAATTAATTTCTATTTCAGACATACAGAGAGCAAGGTGGAGACCAATTGTTGTTTGATTTACATTTCTGGATTGGAAAATTCAGTACACAGGTAGGTCTGTTTGCTTCTTCTTTTTTTGATTATGATAGAATTGTTGTTTATGCTATACTTTGTTAGGCCTTTATATAAGTATTATGCAACTTTTTCCTCACTCATTCACAGTACACAAAAGTTATTTTAAGAATTATGTGGCAAAATTAATAATAGGGCCTATATATTGAAAGCTAGATAAATATGTTTTTACCAGTGGTGTAGCGTCAATAGACTCCCAAATTCTTAGCATCCCTTATTTGATTAAACAACTTAAATAGCCCACACAAATTAAAAAAGTTATTTGCTATAAACATTACAAAAAGATAATAGCTGGTTTAGTCTTTATTTGAGTTATCTGCTCTTGAAGACATGACCCTTGGACGTACAAAACAAATTTGACAATTAGGCCTACTGCACGTCATTGCCTGCAGAAGACCTAGTGGTAACACCTGTTGATCTTTTAACACCCACCAAATTGTCTTTCAGTAGATAGCTTGTATGCTGGCTTCAGATGCTTTGGGCCCACACTTAGAAATAATTTATAGTGATGAGATGAAAAGGGAAATTCCCTATGTATTAGAATATTTTATCTGTGCATTAAGCATAAACTATTAGTTTTTTTGTGTAATTAATTGTGTAGTGCATAACTACACAAATGAAATGCACATTTGAAAACCTTCTTCATCTAAAATTTCTTGAATTAGTATATGAGAGTAAATTTAACGATTATAGCAAAGAATTTCCCTAGAATATATTGAATAAAAGTTTATTAAAACAGTACCAATTCTTTGATAGCAACCTACTAGATAATGAACTGCACAACATATATGTAAATGAGAAAATGCATTTACCCCCTAAAGAACTCCTGGCATATTTTTTGTAAATGGCCTAGACTCAATCTATTAGGAAGTAACAAAACTGCTCTGTTTAGTGTTGACTACTAGGCCCTATACCTACCACTACAGCCAGCAGTGAAAGAAGTATAAGCACCATGAAGGGAATCAAAACATATCTCAGAAATTCTATGAACAGCAATCATCTGTCATTTTTTAATTTCTTGGCAGCTGAGCAGACAAATTATTAAGACACTTTCATCAGAATTAGCATTTATTGAGAGGGCACTGACAAGGCTGTAAATATGTTTACTTTAAACAAATTACATCCATTATTATGTGTAAATCCCACTGTTTGACAGTAATATGAAGACTTTTTTATGAAAAATCACTGAGGTGGGGTTTTTATCAACCTTTTGGTTAAGTTCCTAATGCTTAAAGTCATGTTAGATCTGCTAAGGGGGGAGTCTTAACACCCCTTTCCCCCATCTACTGGCCTGTGTACTGAACCTTTTTTAAAGACAAGAAGAACAGACATTTGGAGCCGCATTACAAGATTATATATGGTATGTTTTTTAAATGAGTTAATATTTTATATAAGGTCATAAATACATGTTTCTTGTGGGGAAAAAAGGGGGAGGAGAGCTACCTAGCTACCAAAAAAAACGGTCACTCAGTGTCCCCACTCTAAAAATTCATGCTACGCCACTGATTTTATATTCATATTTTATTTGATTAATAGAGCCTATACATATATGACATGAATCATAACCATTTATCTATTTTTATATAGGTCTTTTATAATCAATATTCTAAAATGTTTCACTTATTGTCACTTGAGGTGTATCAGGGAATATGGTACGGCCCTTATTTTTCATAGGGTGCAGAGATAAATTGCTGGCCAAAAGAGCACAATAACAAGCAGACAGATGTCCAACTATACATGTATCAAATATGGTATGGTGTTCATTGAAAGAATTTAACTTTTAGTTATTTCCACAAACACTAGAAAGATAAAGCAACAGAAGTCTGAAACTGTTGTCAACATTTATAATGGGTGGCAATATTATTATAATATTCTGGTGAGTCTGTAGAAAATATTTAAATATACATGCTTATCACATTTTTTATATACCATTCATAATCTTGGATTTCAATAGTTACAACTAAACCATAAAATCTTAATTTTTTAAACTGTGAACTCCAACATTTGTAGACATGGTTTTAACTCATTAGCTTTGGAGTATTTTTTGCATTTGGATGGAATTAACTGTTTTGAGGGTAGATCCAAGATGTTGATCGACATATTTGTCAGATTCTTAAATAATAATATAACATAGGCCTACATCTGCCCGGGTATGTTGCCAGTAATTGCTAGGTTGAGTTTCAATAATTAATGTGACCAAGGTAAACAAAATAGTTATACTTTCACAAAACATAAGTGCCCTAAAATATATAAGTCCCTATAGAAAATATAAGGAAAAATGGTGTCACATACCACATAGGCCTATGTTCAAAATTTATCAATAACTTACAAAATAGATATCATAACACATAAAAAAAGTCATGCCAGAAGCAATTTGGAAATATTGAACTTTAAACTGGAACCATCATTATGTTGATATAAATACTAAAAAGGAGTAAATTAGCATTAAAAAATGTACAGTTCTTTAAATAGACACCACATAATCTCAGATGTAAACCTGTAGATAAATTAAAAGACACCAGATTGCAAAAGAGTTAAATTATCTATTATCTAAATCAGGGCTATTCAATTATATTTACTTTGAGGCCACAATGTAGAAAATGGGGATCATCACGGGCCAGAGGTCTGAATCCCAGCCTTTTTTATAACTTTATTTCACTGTTTTAGCAATGATCCGTGGGCCACTTACTAGGCCACCGCGGGCCGCCAATTGATAGCCCAGATCTAAATCATTCTACATTTAAAAATGCAAGTGATTTTTTTCAATTTCTGACCCTGTTGATCCCACAGGCCTATATTCATTTTATATTTTTCCTTCCACACTTTTACCACCTTAAATTTGCAACAGGTAGGCCAATGTATATTTCCTGTACATACAATTTACTTGTTTCTGTCAGGCTGAGCCTAATTGGTCTGTTCTTAAACAAATGATTGCCTACAGGTAAACATATTTTTTAGGTTGCAGCTAGGGTTTTATGCACACTTGAAGATAAATAAGTTGTCTTCTTACATGCTCAGATGAGTAGATAATATAGGCCTATTCACATCACATCATATTGCCAACTTATTTACATGCATCTTGCATCAAATAATGTGTGTAAATTGAATATGAAGATATAAGAACTGTAGGCTTACTGGTAAAATCTGAACAGTACATTATAATAAGTCAAATTGCTTACACAAATAACTAATTAAAATGGATAAATAAAAACTTTGCATCAGCAACAGGAAAAATTAAATTTAGCAAGGATCACCTTATTAAATACAGTTGAGGGTTGGGCCTACAAATTGATCATTCACTACATATTAGGGTTACCATAATTGTCAGATGGAAAAAGAGGATACGCAAAAGTTTCATCAAATATGGCCAATATTAAGTGTTGCACAAATAAAATTAAAGTTAAACTGCAAAAAAAATATTGTTCTTATTTAATTATAAACTTGTATTAACCGAGTGTTAACTGAGTTTCGGCATTTTTCAAATTTAATTTTTTAAATTTAAGTTCAATCTTCAATTCAAAAATTTATTAATTAATAATTGTCACTAACGAACTCACGTTACCGTCTGCTATGCGAAATGCGTTATGTTTACGAAAACTTTTAAATGGCTAACGGAACCAGATATTCTGATGACTAATGTTAATATTAAGCTAAATATAGCTGGCACGCATGTTTATTTCACTATACATAATAGATTAAAGTATATAGCACAGAAAAGTAAGTAAGAAAGTATCGATCGATTGGGGATGGACGGACGGTCGATGATGAAGAAAAACCCGGTAAAGCCATTTTTCTGGAAAGCCGCCCAGACAGGGGCATAAAAAGAGGACGTGTCCGGGGGAACCCGAAAGTATGGTAACCCTGCTACATATTATCTTATAGCATACCTACAACTTTCAAAAGAATAACTCAGTCCACAATACATTTAAAATCTGTATTTTAAGCAAAAATTCTATATAAAGAGAACTTCAATAAAGGTAAATACAAAACATAATATGGAAATATTCAATTTAACATGAGTATAGTCTGTGCGTCTAGCTCTGTTTCGAAGTGGTACAGAGCATGTTTGTAATGGCAAAGGTACTGAGTTTGATCCCCATAACAGGCATTTGAGTATCTGGACCATTCAAAAAGCAATGGCAAACTACTGAACATATTTATATGGCCTAGAAAATCACTACAGCCAAAAAATACTGGGTTGATGGCTACCTGTATGTCCTGAATAGGATACACTAACAATAATCTGTGCAAATGCATACTATTTGTACTAGTTGACAAAGTTATGTCAGAGTCAATGATGATTAATGAAGTTTGCTATAATATTGTTTATCTGCTTTGTCAACCTTTCTAAAATAAGTTGTGAAGAAAAAATATAAATTTTAAAAATAACAATATGTGCAATAAATGGTAAAAGAGAAAGATATATTTTAAAAATGCATAGACAAATACACCTATAAGAACAAATAGGATGACAAATAAATCAACCAGAACAAACAGAAAGAAAGAAATATAACCAAAAGATTGAAAGACAAAAGATAAATAAAGAAGAAAAATAAAGAAAATATCTGATAACAAAAAATATGAGGTCAGAAAGAAGCCAAGCAGAAAATTAAATTGGTAAGCAATGGAAAGAAAGAAATAGTAAGCAATGGAAAGAAAGAAATAGTAAGCAATGGAAAGAAAGAAATAGTAAGCAATGAGGAAAATGAAGAAGAATTTGAGCAAACAGGAATGTATAACTTATTTGCACTATTAGAATCATCTTAACTCATGTTTCTGTTCTGTATGATTTACCTGTAGGATGAATACTGCACTGCAGCTTACAAGACAGTTGAGCTTGACACTCTTCTGGATGATGTGCCAGTTCAGCATCGTGAGGTACAGGGTTATGAGTCTGAAGTTTTCAAGTCATACTTTAAGTCAATCACGTGAGTTGTTACTCAAATAAGTCTAAATGTAAGTTATGTTGTTACTGAAATTGCCTGTGTGTTTCAAGAGCTGAAAAGTGAACATAGAATAGCAATACTATTACCTGACATTCATGTCATGTGAGGCGACTAATGAGGTTTTTAGGGGTGGAGTTGGCTGTCCCATCCCAAAGAGAGTCAAAGTGACCAGAACATATGCTGCATTTGGATGTGTTAGATTTAAAGATGCAGATATAGCTGCAATGCTGTAAGCCATATCACAACATATTCCATTTTCTGAACTACACCCTGCCAATCTGCAGGAGTTTGAGAATGATCACACACAAAGAAAAAAAAAAGATATTTAATATGATGATATTCACGATGATTACAAAAATGACTAAATATAGTTTTATTTAATTTCAGAATACTGAAAGGTGGAGCAAATTCTGGATTTAGACATGTAAAACCAGAGGAATATAAACCTAGATTGCTTCATATATCTGGCAACAAAAATAGTGTCAAAGTAACTGAGGTAATTTACCAGAAAATTTGAGGTTGTATAGTAGGCCTATTTAATTAATTTAACCAACTACTATATTGGCATAATAAATTTTAATTACTGTTATAATTTATCCACAAGTACTAATTTGTTTCATACACTTTTGTTTATCACATTTATATTATAGGCCTACTCATCTCCAGTCATTATCAACAAATCACAGAGGTTTCTAGTATATTGGAAATAAAAAATCAATTTAAGCTCTCAAATTTGCTGTAAAATGTAACAATGAAGGATTGCATAAGCTTATAACAATAAATTAACATAAGAATATGATTGAATGAACTTATTTTGTGTTGGAAAAGGGCAGGTGGGAGAATAAAATATGATAGTCGGAGGCAAGATAGCATGTGGGGTAATACGGGGCAGCATTTTTTTTTGAGCCTATGGTTTATGTTTCTTGTTACATTTCTTTTTAGGAATTACAAACAGAAGAATGATAATAGGAAGCTGGCAGTCATACATGCACAATACCCACCATTCATAGATGCATGATCTCTGACAGTCATAGATGCACAATACCCACCATTCATAGATGCATGATCTCTGACAGTCATAGATGCACAATACCCACCATTCATAGATGCATGATCTCTGACAGTCATAGATGCACAATACCCACCATTCATAGATGCATGATTTCTGATAGTCATACATGCACAATACCCACCATTCATAGATGCATGATCTCTGACAGTCATACATGCACAATACCAACCATTCATAGATGCATGATCTCTGACAGTCATACATGCACAATACCCACCATTCATAGATGCATGATCTCTGACAGTCATACATGCACAATCCCCACCATTCATAGATGCATGATCTCTGACAGTCATAGATGCACAATACCCACCATTTATAGATGCAAGGTCTCTGCCATTCATAGATGCACGATATCCGCCACTCATAGATGCACAATCCCCACCATTCATAGATGTACAATCTCCACCATTCATAGATACACAGTCTCCACTAGTCATAGATGCATGATCTCCACCATACATAGGTCTAGTCTTTGTGTTCTATAGTTTTCCAATTATTTTGAAGTTTTTTGTCAATTCTCCATTGATTTCGTACTTATTTATTTCACCTTTTTACCTGCGCCATCTTGCCCCCAAAAAGGGCAAATTTATTTTTTACACATGTTTTACACATGTACACAAAATTCTCATTCTACTGTCTACATGTTAGCTATATGTTTTCAATATCCTTACAAATGTAAGATGGAGGGATAAACTATACACTGATAGCAGTTTGATCTCTCATAATTAAGTCTAGTTGTCAGAATACGCTAAAATGTGAAAAGTGTGCCTTCTTGCCCCGAATATCCTAAATGTAAAGAAAGGTACTTGTTGAAAGTTTAAAGAACTGGATAGAAAACAAATCATGGGTAACACTGAAACCACGAGACTATAAAAATAGAAATAAAGGATCAAGATCATCATTGCTTGCTTCAGATCAAGCATTTAAAGAAGAGGAAGAATAACATCAAAGCAAACACATTGCTACAGAAGCAGATCACTTTAAGAGCATAGGATAGGTAGGGGCATATATGCACACTTTTTTTTACATTTTAATGTATTCTGACACCTAGATCTAACTTAGTTTGTTAGTTTGTTCCTTTCGTGCCATAGGTGACACATAGAGCAGAGATTTTTATTCTTCATGTGTTGCGTTTAGCTGTAATTTTAAATCTTGAATTGATTTGCAGCCCATTGTTTCCCTTTCTGGTGATTTTTAGAGTAGATTTAGGTTTTCATTGTTTTCTTCTCCCATCCATTGTCCACATGAGTGCTTGTTCAATCAATCTATTTTCATCTAGTCTTAAAACATGTCCCAGGTATTACCATCCATGTTTTCTTATGATAATTGATATGTAGGTGTGTTTTATCTCTCAAATCACTATTTGAGACAAAATCGCTTCATTTTATGTTCAAAAGTTTCTAGAGACAACTTGTTTTCAACGCTGTTTAACTTTTGATCTGTTACTTGGGACAAATTCCAACTTCCTCATTCATAGATCAACATTGGAACAATACAGGATTTTAATAGTCTTAACTTTGTGTCTCTTCCTAGATCTTTGAATATCCAGACCTAACTACAGGACAACAAACTGTCATCAAATATCATATAGCTTATCCATCCCTCTTACATTAGTGAAGGTATTGAAAACATAACTCTAACGCATAGACAATAGAATGAGAGTTTATTAATCATAGGGCAAAGATCTGCTGACAAAAATGTGATTATAACCATTAAAAAATCGAATCGGTAGGTCTAGTAAGGTGGCAGTGTGTAAATATGTGCTTAGAATAGTTATGTGTAGCTTTGCCACTTCAATCTAAAAAAAAACAACACTAAAATAAAAAAAAGTTGGTAAGTTCTGTTTTAAATATAATTATGTCTTTATATGGTTAGATGATCATATATATTTATTGGCCTCTCCTAGCTTTGGATTGGCATCGGAAACTTCCTCATGACATTTGCATTATCTTCATACATTTTGAATGCAGACCTTTGCCCCAATCACAAGAGGATCACGTTTACACCAAATCACATTGTTAGAAACTATCATAAATTCCAATGAAAAAAAACAAAGACTAACAAGATAATGTGCTTAAGAACTTAACAACACAACATAGACTTCAGTTTAAACATTTAAAACATCAAGATATAAATGATAACAGCAGTCAGTGTGAGAAATTGAGCCAAAAAATAGATCAAAGATTGTAAAAAATATTTTTCCCCATTCTTGAAAATTGCCTTGTCCGTGACCTATCAAACTTCATTGTATCAAATATTGGAATGTTGACTTCTGATGTAGTCATGTGTGGTATTGGGAAAACCCATTGGTTAGAAATAAACTCACTGTGGATCTTTGCCCCCATCTACCTTACATATTCTCTGACTAAATCGTTCTTTATAGAAGTCAAAAATTGCCACAAAACTGAAATCATTATTATTATTACTTGTAATTTTTGTTTAATATCACATTTCATTATATGTTGTGTCTTTTTGTTATGTAGCTTGGCATATCTAAAAAAATTTCTTCTTGGCTATACTTTTATTTCCATTTATGTTAGTTTACTGTAGACTACATAATTCCATGTAGTCTCTTGCTATATTGGTGTTTTGTGTTTGTTTTTCTTCATCTTGACAAAGACTATTTGGTCAAATGGCTGGTTTGTTTCATCTTACAATTGCTTTATGAAAAATGTTGTTTAACCCTTTTTTAAATCTTTATCATATATAAATTTGCTTTATGGAAGTCAGTTGTGGTAATGTTCTATTTCTTCTGATGAAACAAAACATTAACCCTTTAGCTGCTATGGACTAGTTTACTAATTCCTCTATCTAACTGTTATGAATGAGTTAACCCGGTTTTTTTAAATTATCTATCCTCTCCTTGCTAAAGGTAATTAAACTGAAATCACTATGCACCAGTATATGTTAACCATCCCATCCATGGGGTATATATTTTCTTGTGTCAATAAAAGCCAGTACTGTGAATGATCTCTTATTTTTATAGGACAAGAGAAGGATTCAGCACAGGGGAAAGTCATTGTGGAAAGAATTTAGTGCAGCTGGGATCTGTTATTGAGAAGAATATAGTCGTTAAAGGATTAAGGATGAAATAAATATCACTTAACGGAGGAGTATCTAGTCTAGGTACATTCAGCACCCTAGCCCACCTAACTCAAAATAATACTGAAAAGTATACCTGGATGATCATTATATTTGGTTCTTAGTCAGATGGAGACAATAAATTGAAATACTGAGCACTTCTTGCCATTCTTAGGATCTCACCAGATACACTGAGTAAAATTTATGCACTCTAGTTCAGGATTGTCTAAAGAATCACTACGTCTTAAACAAAGTTGACCCTCAACTTCAACAACCTATCTGAAATCTATGTTTCAATCCTTTTATATGCATCCTGCCAAAGGAAGAAACTTGAATTGAGTCCTAAAGAATTGATTATTTCTGCTAAATTTAGTGTATAATACTAATTCACAGCATGTTTTACCAAGAACAAAATCATAGAACTGAGCCATTCTGGTATGATAACTCAATCTCTAAGAATTGGTCAGGTAGATTGCCAGTTTCGAATTACTTATATGCCCGATGCACTACTTGAGGGTAATTTAGGGTGGTCTTTATTATTTCCCTGATGAAGACCAATACAGAATGCATCTATTTACAACATATATCTATTTTGAGATTGTTAATGCAATCTAACATATATATATATTACATATTTGTCACAGGTTCCAATGAACAGGGCAAGGATTACTTCAAATGATGTCTTCATATTAGATAAGGGTTTAGAAATTTACCAATGGAATGGAAAGTCATGTAATAAAGATGAGAAATACAAGGTAGGCAGTTTAGTGTTTATAGTTCATTCCTACATTTCACACCTTTTAATGTTTATAGATCAGGCCTACATTTCACAGTTTTAAAGAAATATGCGTTGATCCAAAGTTTTCAGAAATTTGTAATGTCACTCTGCTGGCTCATTTCTTTTAACAAAATGGCTGGCTGAACTAAAGACCTGAATATGCCTTCTGTCGCTAAAGTTGCAGTATGCTTGTTACAGCTCAGGGAGCACATTGCTCACATTTATAAACAAAGCTGCATTAGGACTCAGACTCTGGACGCTGTAGGCAACGTAGATGGGGAGCAAGTTCTTATCTCTGAGGACAGAGCAAACAGTCTAATTTCTGTTTAAAAATTGGCTGCCATAATTACGCTGAATTTGTATTCAACTGGTAGTGATGTAGTACACTTGTACAATATGCGTGCAGGGTCCAGACGAACACCTGTCTGTTCCCACCCATACAACCCTCCCTCAATAAATCTCCCCCATTTCTTGTCTTTAAATCCTTCTTTCTTCTTATTTTCACTTTATACTCCTTTATGCCTTACAGCGTCAGGGGTAGAAGAGTTCCCTAGAGATGGCCTTTTTGTGTGCCTTATATATATTTGTTTTCACTGATTCTTTTATTTCTGTATTCAATCTTTTGCATGGGCTGCCCTTGGCTTTGTATCCATCATGTCTGTGTAGTAATGCTTTTTGAGGGAACAATCTGATGATAGTCTGGAAACATGGGAAAACCACTTAATCTGCTGTCTTCTGATGTAATCCAGAATTGGCATTGTGTTTGTTAGTCTTCTGATATTTTTGTTTCTCATTTTATTTATTATTGTTACTCCGAGGATTCCATGTAGGCAGATCATTTCTGTTGTAACAAGTTTACTTTTGTCTTTTGTTGCTAGTGTTCAAGTTTGACATTGGTTGCACAGTGATCGTTTTATATAGTGAAGTTTTACTATTGATGTTCACATGCTTGTTTTTGAAAGTAGGAACATCTGTCCTAAGATCTGGTATGCTTTATTGCATCTGTGTTGGATTTTATTTTGTGTTTTTCCCATTTGATGATATGACACTTTCAAGGTAAGTAAATTCTTTCACCTGTGTAAGTTGTTGATCATTGATGAAAATAATAGTATTTCTTTCTGTTTTTGTGATAGACATTACCTCAGTTTTTTTTTCTGTTTATCTTCATGTTAAAGTCCCTACATGTTGTGTGGAGTCTATTTATACATTGTTGTAGTTGTTCTTCCGATGTTGATATTATTGCTTGATCATCTGCAAAAAGAAGCTCGCTCAGGAAGTTTTTTATATTGTCTTTTTCATTGGTGTTGGCAATTTTACATATGCAATCAATATATGTAATAAATAACAAGGGAGATTGGACACAACCTTGTAGCATTCTAGAGTGTATGTGAAATTTGCCTGAAAGACCAGCACTCGTTCTAACTGCACATTAACTTCCTGTGTAACTATTTTCTTTTTGATAATATAAAGTTTATTTAACTTTTGCAGCTAAGGTCATTAAATTTTTACCACATGTACATTTAGGATTCTCTGTGTTTGAAGAAAAGTATTTGTTATGAATAGATTGTATTGATTACATGTTTCTATCAGTCTATAGCCATTGTCAGTTTTCTTGTTCATCCTATCACCAAATGGTCTAGACATTCTTCAATTCCATCCTTGTCCTTTCTTAAATGTGCGTTGAAGTCTCCCATGACAGAAATCTTCTTATCTGTTTACACTGTTCATTCTGTCATTTAAGTTGTCAAAAAATTAAGTTTTCATCATGGTTGTTTCGGACCTCGCATGGTGCATAAACTTGGATGTAGGTCATACTGACACCCTTTACTGTCACAATAACCGTTACTAATCTTTCTACCACGTAATTTTTTCAGTAATTATCTGAATCATCAATTATAAATTATTGCTACAATGATTGCAAGTGATGTACCTGCATGAAAATACACATGTTAAGTAGGAAACAAAATATGACTCTTTATTGTCATTAGGGTTTTCCTGTTCTGTCATAATAAATATAAAGGCCACTATAAAAATTAAGATTTTATACTGGCACATGTGGCTAAACGGAGATCAAGAGTAATATATACATAGTTTTTTGATGCACTAGGGATACTCCCATTGTGAAAATGAGAAATATTACTGAACTGCTATTAGTATGCTCTCATCATTTTCTGACCCAAGTCAGAGAAAATATGCATGTCATTATAGACCAGAGGCACCCACTATATAATACTATTGATCGCAAGGGCTTGAGCATTAAGTGTGGCATGTTGTAGATGGCACAAGCAGAAAGAACAATAAGTGCGGTTATGACAGTCTTGGCCTTACCTAAAGAAGAAGCATGGCCTTGGATTGATAAAACAATGACCAACTTTTATATGGTCATAATTACCCTTGACAGAGAATTTAGAGAGTGGGGAAATAGAATAGCAGACCTTGAAGTTAGTCAACTGATTACTCAGGAGATGATGATGATTTTATAGTGTTCACAGATGTCTCTGTCCATCCTGGTGAGAATTAGGCTGAGTCTTTATAGCTAGTGCAAGTGCTAAAATTATTGCCAAGTACAACAAATACTTCCAGTATGAGATTGGAGGTCGAGGATATTACTGCAGCTCTCCAAGGGATCTTTGAGGCTAATTTTATTAGGGCAGTTATAATATCTGATTCTAAGTCTATGCTTTAAAATTGTTTGTGTTTCTGTACAAGTGGATGGACTGTATAGTCTGTTCCAACCTTCTGGGTGTCCATGGATTTAGTGCTCAGGACATGATGGGGATTTGGGAAATGAGACAGCAGGATTGTATCAAATGCACCTATAGTAGGAGATTTGAGAATGGATAAGAGATACTTTGCAGTTGTTTAACAAGCACCTATTGAATGAAGACACTACTATAGATGCATCTAGGATACATTATAAGATGGGAGAACTTAGTATTCAGTGTTGCATTAGTAAGACTAAGCATCTTAGGGATCAGGATGAAAAAGGAATGCATTCAATCAGCAAGTCACAGGAACTATCAGTATACATAGACTTCAATATTTGCTTGAAGCAACTGAGCACCTATGGATTTGCCCTGAGTGTAGTGACATCAGCTCATAATCAATAAAGAGCAAAAGAACACTGAGAGTTTATGTACAGAAAATAGAATGGAGTGAATGGAGAGCAGGATACACTTTGAATCCTGAGATCTCATTGACGTTGTAGTTATTTGTGGTATAAATAAATTCCTTCTCTCTCTCAGCTGGAAACTGCACCATAGACTAGTGCGCAGCTGTGCTAACTACTGTTATATTAGGTCTAAAAATAATGATAATAAAGATTTCTATTTAGGATTATTCTTACCTAGACCTGGATGCTTGTCATTGCTGTTCTCTCATAGTGACTAACTGAGACTTCATTTACTAAGGTAATTTTAGATGATGCAATCCATGTTTTGAAAGATTCAAACAGTTAGTGTCAGTATAATCAGATGACACTTATTGCTACATTTATATTCCTGGATCTCACATAGATCTAGTTACCTGGACACAAGCTGGTAGATAAGATGGTGGGGTTTTGCTATAAATTTAGTCAAAATCTGGGTAAATCCCTCCCATACCCTTAATGAAAATGGACAAATTACACTTTTTTTAAAATAAAAGAGGGTAGAAAAGGCAAGCATTGAAGGCTTATTTGAGAATTAATAATGGAAAGTGTAAAATTCTGAAATTGCTTAACATCCACCCATTGAATCCAGGCAATGTGGCTAATGGCACATTTATTATATGTTTAAGAAAGTTTATCATTAAATGTGACACAAAAAGACTGACCATCTATGTGGTATACTGAGGAGTTTAACTGGTAAGTTATAGGAACCACCAGCATGTTGGAGAAAACTGAGTACTAATAGGTTAACATAAAGTGATTTGCCCACAGTTTATACCCAACTTGCATATTTGCCTTTAAGGTTAATCTTACCAAATATAAATTTCTTTTAATCTCTAATGCTCATTCTTGTTACACATAAAAATTAACATTCAGTTACTGGTAGTATGTGATTACATTGTTATAATATCATTAACATTTTCTATATCGATCTTAAGGCTGTTCAAGTTCTCCAAGGTATAAAATCTGAAAGAGGAGGGAAGCCAAATGTGGAAACATTTGATGAGGATGACAATGGAGTAAGATTTCATTTGCATGCTATTTGTTTTTGTTGATGACAGATGTTATTTAAATTATTATTCCTGTCTGTTGCTTTTGCTTGTAAGGGGAGCGAAGAATAGAAATACTGTGTTCTACCATGCATATTGTAAGAGACATCTAATAAGATTGAGGAGTAGAATTGATTATCCCATCCCATAGCTTAAAGTGACTCATAAGCCATGCTGAAGTCAGCTGTGTCAGGCTGAAATATGAAGATATTGAATCCAAGCAATAATTAATGACAATATATTTCTATTCTCCACACTATATCCAGTTAGCCAGCAGTTTAAAAACAAAGTGCAGAATACTTGTTTTTACAATCAGAATGTTGATTCTTGTTTCTAAATATATTTCTGATAAAGTTTGAGCTCCTTCAAAAGTGACAATTGCAGCATGTTAAGTCAGATCTCAGTCTTCTTTCACCAAACTGTCAGCCTCTTATTGACTTTGTGATACAGTACATTCTATGCAATAGTACAATATAAATTCACACACGAATTCAAGTACTGAGATGTTATTTTGAGTCAATCATTCGTTATTGAAGCGAAGCATGGACAGTAAAACAAAGTGCCCAATATAAGCTAGAGGCCACTAAGATGTGGTTTTTCAGAAGAATGATGAAAATTCTTTGGACAGCCAAGAAAAATATTAATATATGGATGAATTAGCAAAAACTATAAGTTAATAACTTTAAATTCTTAGGGTCTTTTAATAGCAGTGAGAAAATCACTAACAAAGAGATTTCTCTGCTGGAATATCAAGACTGAACACTATATGGAAAAGCAGAATAAGTACCACAGTTAATATCACCTTATATAAATTTTAATAATGCTTATACTTTTGTATGGATGTGGGAATTGGACAATTACAGTGGGAATAGAAAGAAGGCTTTTGAAAACAAATTTTATAGAGGAGTATTGTGCATCTATCTATCTATCTATCTATTCACTAAACCCTTTTTGTATATGAGCATCAGGGGTAGAAGAGTTTTCTGGAGATGGCCCTCGTGTGTGCTGAGTAGGCCTATATTGTGGAATTTGTCACATCTTTTATTTTGGTGGTCCATCATTTTCATGGTCGACCTCTAGGTCTGCCTTCATTGCATCTGTGTAACATAGCTGGTTGTGGTATGCTGTCTAATGGTAGTCTACTGATGTGTGCAAACCATTTCATTTGTTGTCTCTTAATATATTCCAAGATTGGGGTCATGCCAGTTCTTTGTCTAATGTCCTCATTCCCCACTCTGTCTCTTAACGATATTCCTAGGATTCTTCGTAAGCATGCCATTTCAGCTGTCACAAATTTATGTTTGTCTTGTGCTGTCGTTGTCCATGTTTGGCATTGGTAACACAGCATTACCATAATAATCATTTTGAATAGTGTTATTTTGGTGTATAAATCTACATTTTTGTTTCTGAAGATTGATGTCATTTGCTCTAGGGTTTGGTATGCTTTACTAAAAGAACACTGAGAGTTTATATATTTTGTATTTCTTTCCTGCTCTTGCCGCTTGTTGTTTATATTGCTTCTTTAGTATGTGAATTCGTGTGCACATCACTAGGTATGCACATCAATTACACAGAACATAAAAACAGTGTATATATGAGAATCAAAATAAATGCTCTTGCACATCAACAATAAAATCTCCTGACAATGGTGAAACCTCGCAAACTTGCATGATATGGGTATGTGATGAGGCATGATTTCCTTTCCATGACTGCCCTGCAGGGAACACTTGTGAGTGGGTAAAGAAATAGATGACAAAGGAAAGGATGGATTAATAATATTAAAGATTGGATAGGATTAAGTGTCTCCACACTCAAACAAGGAACAGAGACACATAGTGTGAGGTTTGTGTTTACATTTCTAAAGTAGCACACCTGCAACCCTGAGGGTTATGGGTTTGATTATGATGATAAGTAGTATTACATTAACTAAATTTTACTATTTTACCAGAATGGCTTCTTTGATTACTTGGGAGATGATGAAGATGATGATGATGATGACTCTGAATTCAATGATGATAATTCGACACCGGAACTTTACAGGTACTACATTACATTTCATCTATGTTGTTTATACAACTTAACATTTATGTTTTGAGGGTGTTATTTTATTTTACATTTTGTCTATATTATTTATACAAATCACAGTAGCTCCTTCTCGCTATGAATGTCATACTCTGATTTGCATTGTTAGACGCTACTGAACCTGACATATTTTTTGCCCACCTACCGATTGAACTACATGCCTGATGAAATGTCCGTAAATTAAAATGCAGAGGATAAATATTAATAGGGTTTACTTGAGAATTTTGCAACTGAAAATACTTGCATCAATTGTTTAAACTTTCTACTGAATTATTAAATACTAGTGCAGTATTTTAAAGTGGATAATATTACTGGGACACACACACAAATAAAACAAGATGTATGCCAGGGATGTGTATTGTCACTAGATTTATTTTCTCTGTACAGCGAGAATATCTTGAGATAATTAAGAATTTGCCAGGCATTAAAATAGGAGGACACAATATCAATAATCTATGCTATGCAGATGATACTGTATTGATAGCAGAAAGCCAAGAATATCGCCAAGATCTATTAAACAGGACAGTGATAGAAAGTGAACAAAAAGGTCTTAGTTTAAAAATAAAAAAGACAGAAACAATGATTATATCATGAAACAGTACCCACCAAATAGTAAAATAGTATTAAATGAGAAAAACTTAAAACAAGTGCTATAGTGAACCAGTGCTACTCTATGGAAATGAAGCATGGACAATAAATAAGACATCACAAAATTCATTGGAAGCAGCGGAGATGTGGTTTATCCGAAGAATATTATGCATTCCTTGGACAGCAAAGATTACTAATGAAAAATGTCTTAGAAGGATGGATGTGACAAGATGCATTATTGATAATATAAGAAAGAGACAGTCAACATTTATTGGGTGTATTTAACCAATGAGCCAAAAGAACAATAAACATAAAACTCTTCCCCACTATAAACAAAGTTCAACACTAATCATAACTCAACTTTCATCAAGTTGTTGTTGTTAGTGATGGAGTGTCATCTCCAGCTTTTCTTGTCATAGATGGTGTCAAATTAGGATGTGTGTTTGATCCAACCCTTTCACCTTGATCTTTTTTGCCATGCTGAAAGATTCATTGTGATCATGTGGTATAACAGGCATTCTGATAGTTGAACAGATAGCAACATTTTCAATCTGACATTTGCAAGTCAAAACTAAGGCATGAGAATGATGATCAAGGAAATAATCTATACTGATTGTGCAGACAGTATGCAGATCACTTAAATCAATATGTGACAACATTAGCTTCACGATCAACACAAAGAAAATAGAGGTCATGTTCAACCCACCCCCACATAACCCACATTTAATCCCCACATAAAAATCAAAAATGAAAAGTTTAAAACAGGCAATAGTTTCAACTACATGGACAGCACTCTCACAGGCTGCAAACATCAACAGTGAGGCAATGCTATAAATGGATGTACTGTGCCAAATGGTGCAAATAATGTAGCTCTGCTGTAAAACTAGTTGCACAATGTACTTTACACTTTCTGGCTTAAATTACATGGATATTCATGCTGATTATTTGAGAGCGAATGCAGAACATGAACACTGATGCAAACAACAGAATAGTATTTGGAAGACTAAAAAATGAATTAAAATGTATTAAAAATGAATGAAATGGAAGGGTAATAATAACTACAGTAGAAATCCGATTATCTGAATCCCAATTAATTAAAACCCCAATTATCTGAATTGAATTTGGATTAAATAATTTTAGAGCGAGAACGTTATTGGATCATTAGAGAGGTTCCAGGGTAGTGCGCACATGCCGTTACTATTGTATATAACTGGAGTTATTAATAGCAGCAAAGCAATGAGCCATTGCCCTCTTCTGCTTTGCAGATCGCCATTTTTTTGGTCAGTTTGATTTGGGCTCTATTCAGTTTGCACTGTTCACTCTATTCAGTTTGCATTGTGTTTACTGTTGCATACTTGCAAAATACATAGTTGCTTACATATTACTGTACTTTTATCAATAAAATTCCATTCATTTCAATATATGATTGCATGTATGTACACTGTTTTGCTTCATTCCTGAGTTATACTGAATTATCTGAATTTTTGATAATCTGAATTGACCCGATCCCCAATTAATTCGGATAATCGAATTTCTACTGTACCACCAAATTGATAGCTTACCAAGCTGCAGTAATATCATCACATTTTTATGTCTGTGAATCATGGAAAGTATACACCAGTAATACTAGGAGACAGGACCATTTCGACCTAAGCTGCCTCCATAAGATATTCAACATCCATTTGTTGGATAAAAGACTGAATAGTGAGGTACTGATGAAATCTAAATCTGTAAGCATACACACAATGCTGATAAAGGCACAGACATGCTGGATAGATCACCTGATCTGTATGAAAGTCATGCACAACACCGATCTGACAGGCATCACATATCAGTAGTTCAGTTGCTGCAGAGAACCACAGACACAACGCTACTCAACAAAAGCATGCTAGAATAAAGGAAAGAGCTGCTTAATATCTCAAAGATTTCTCTGACACATGCTCAGAGTGTGGAAGAAAATATATCCCTCAATGTAGTAATTGAGCACATCTACTCTGTGCTAGTTTACCAGTCTCCACTGGCTACCTGCTTAGAGTTCTTGTTTAGCTACACCTCTCTTTACATGATATTCATGCAGTTTGCACAACATTGCAAATTCACTAATATTTATTACATGTCACATTGTTCTTTTGTCACATCAGCTCATTCTAATGCTTGTCCAGTCCCCATGATCGCAGTACCAACAAGTCTGTCTGTGTGTTTATTTCCTGGACACCGGCATGTCCAGGAACAAATATGAAGTTGACTCTTGCCAGAATAGACAGTTTCACCAACTCCATCCACAGCCTGCATGCCCAGCCATTCTCAATCTGTCTTAGAATGCTCATTGAGTCGCTGAAAAAGCATACATATGTGTAGATTTGAGATTCTCTAGCTACTGAGTTTCTAAAATTAATTTTTGCTGGTGCATTTTTCATGTATTAACTTATTAAATATTTCCTTAAGGTTATCTGATCAATCTGGAGAAATGCTTTTTGAGAAAATAAAAGAGGGAAGAGCTTTCAGAAGTGACTTCACAACCTCAGTAAGATATATTTTTAAAAAAATATTTATTAAACTGCTTTACATACAGATTACATTACATTGGCTAGTCAAGACATGTATATGCAAATTTATGTTCTGACATTTGATAGTAAAAGTAATAGTTAATTGCATATTTTATCCCAAAATGTTAAGTGTAGGAAATTTATCATGAATATATCTAGGAGTATAAGTCCAGAAACATTATGTACAATGGAATGCTATCACTGCATATGTGAATTCAAGTATGTTACATTGAATATATCTTTTTCTATGGATGTTAAGTATGGATGGCAAGCAGGAAAGTTAAAAGTCAACTGAAGGCTACTGAGATGTGGTTTTTTATTCTTTAGAAGAATGATAAAAAAAAAACCATGGACAAATTACAAAAACTCATGTAGAACTCAGATATGCTGGAGTAAAATGATAAATGTTTGCAAAAATTAGACAGTCAAGATACATAGAACATGTGATGAAAAGAACGAAACTTGAACAGTTAGCAACCACTGAAAGGATCAAGGAGGGGGTGAGACAGAGGAAGACGAAGAAAGAAATTGTTGAATGGATTATCATAATGACATGGGAGAACTTCACTAACTGGACTTATTAACAATACTTCTTCTTTCACTCACTTGAAACATGTCTATATTTGTAACTCTGTTTCCTGAATAAAACGCATTGTCTTTTGGAGGACTTCTAAAGAAATTGAAAAACTGCAGAATATATGGTAAGATGTATAAATGTATAAAAGCATACCTACATTAGAGAACAGTGAGAGTACATGTTTGTCATCACTGCTAGTATGTAAGTCACTTGGTTCTGTGCAAGCTGTCCAGCCTCTTCCATTGTAATGTTCATAAGGTCTTCGATATCCTGTGTCCATCATAGTCTTGGTCTGCCTCTCGTTCTTTTTTCTGGAACTTTTCAGAAACTAATCTGGCTTGTCTTTCTGTCCATGATGCTCTTAGGACCTATATGTAACATTTCATTTCAAATGCTGATAATTTATTTTCCATTGTGGATGTCATTCCCCACGTCTCACAACCATATGTTGCCACTGGAAAAATATAACTTTGTTGTAGCTTTGTTTTTCTGTTTACCCTTTGCCATAGATTTTTCATCTGTGATATTTTTTGAAGGGCCGTTGCTATTCTCTTTCTGATCTCTACTGGGCAATCTCCTGTGGTGTTGATGTTTGCTGACATTTCTTATCTTTGACTATTTTAGAATTGTAGGTGTGATCTAATTTCTTTTGGAATGCATGATTTTTTTTCTTTTTATGCGTATTTGCAGACAAACAACAGTGGAAGAAAAAACTCTACTTACCTCAGTATAAGTTACAAGACACAGCAAAATTTATAGAGATAAAACTTCAGATATAAGCACACCATGCATATAAAAGAAGAAAAAGAATAGTCCATTTGAAATTTGACACTTGCCTGTGTCCTGGCCATTTTTAAAGATGTAAAAGGTCATCATCATCATATGTCATTCAAATTTTTATCTAAATAAATGTAATATAATAAAAGTACATCTATGTATATTCTATGCCCGTGGTTACTACCATTAACCCTGATAAATATACCTAGGCACGTTTAATGAGTGTAAGTTTTGTTTTAAATCCTTTCATTCGTAACAAAAATTTGGAAATGAAATAAAAAAATTTAAAAGAAGAAAGAAAACTTCAAATAACAGAACATAACAGATTTTATATATTTTGTAGATAATATAGAACCTGCCAATAATTTGTTGCATGTGCCTATATTGGCCTTTAATGGGCCCTATTTACCATTAGTGCAGAATTTTGATAGAAATTGGGAATTAAAATACAGAATTTAGACACTATATTAGCATGAAATACAAGATGATACGTTTGAAATTTTATAGACATAGAACATAAATTTATATATATATATATATATAGACTCATGCCAAACATTCTCTGAAACAGGCACAATCTATTACAAAATACAGGAAAATTAACACATTGATAGAGATATGTGTTATAGGCTATTGTTATAATTAATGTTATCATCATCATCAAGTGCCGTCTTCGTAACAGAGGTTGGCTACAACAGACCTCCAACATCCCCTATCTCTTGTCTTGGTGGTGCACTCTGCTAGACTGTAACCTGTCCATCTTGTGATGTTACTCTCCCACTTTATCTCTGCCCATCTAATACTCGCTTCCCTTTGACTTTACCTTCAAGTAAGGTCTTCAATAAGGTGTCATGCCTTTTAATGTCAAAAATATTTTATTTGCCTGATCTTTATTTCTCTTAGTAATTCTTTCTTCATATTAAGTGTTTTTAGAACCTCTTTGTTTATTTTATTCTCCTTCCATGATGTTATCCCTATTCTTCTATATACCCACATCTCAAAGGCATCAATTCTGTCTTCTAACTGTTTATTTAGTGTCCATGTTTCTGAGCCATACATTAATATAGAATAGATGTGTGTGTCATGGGACGTATTCCTTCCAGAACGTTGTCTTCCCAATGAACTCTCTGAACCTCTCTCTGTCTTTGGCTTGCATTTTCTAGTGATGTATTTGTGTTATCTTTAATGTCGTCAGTCCATCGTCTTCTTGGTCTGCCTTTTCTCCTCTAATAGATGTAGCATTTTATAATTCTCATTTTGACTTGTTTGTAATTTGTTTAGATGTTACTATTTTCCTCATGTCATTGAAGGTACTTTTAGCCATTCCTATTCTCCTTTCAACTTCTGTTTCACATCTGCCATCATTTGTGACTATGTGTCCAAGATATTGATACTGTTTTACTTATTATAGTTTCCCTCCATGTATACTTATGTTTAGCTCTTGTTCTTCTGTGTCTTTGCTGATTATCATGGTTTATGTTATTTTGGATATTTATATCCAGTCCATATTCATTACTTGATTTATTTACTTGATCTTTTAGTCTTTGTAGATCATGTTCACTTTCTGCTAAAATAAGTGTCATCTGCATATTTCAGGTTGTATATTATTTTCCCATTGATCTTGAGTCCTGGCATTTCTTTTATATTTTTAAAGATATTATCTGTGTAGATATTAAATAGGTTTGGTGATAAAATGTATCCTTGTCTTACCCCTCTTCTTATTTCTATGTATGGTGAGTAGCTGTTTTCACACCTTATTGATGCAGTCTGTTCCCAATATATATTTCTAATTAGTCTGATGTCTTTTCCCTCTATGCCTATTTCTTTAAGACTTTTTATTACATTTTCTTGTTGGGCTCTTGCTGTAGTCTATGAAGCAAATATCAATTCCTTTTTTGGACTTCTATATATTTATCTATCACTAGTAGGATACTAAGTATAGCTTTTCTGGTTCCTTTATTTTTTCTAAAACCGAATTGTTCTTTACCAACCTCTGTGTCTATCTTGTTTTTAATTCTTTTATGTATTATCTTGAGGAGTATTTTAGTTAAGTGACTCATTAGACTTATAGTTCTATATTCTGTACAGTTCACAGCCCTGGGCTTCTTAGTAGTGATATGAATATTGATGATGTTACATCTTTAAGTATATGGCCTCTTTCATATATGTCATTGCAAAGTTCTATGATAATATCCACACCAAATTCATTTAGAGTTTTTATTATTTCTGCTGTTATGTTGTCGGAGTCTGCAGCTTTCCACCTTTTATTGATTTTATTGCATTTTTACACTTCTGTTTTCAGTATTGCTTGTCCATCATTGTTGTGTATTGTTGGTTTTTTTGTTCCATTGGTTGTCAAACAGTTCTGTCACATAAGCTGCCCATCTTGTAAGTACTTCTGTTTTATCAAATATTATTTTTCCGTGTTTATCTTTAATGCAGCCACCTCCATTTATAGGATTTTTCTTGTGATCTGCCTTATCTCCTTATGCATTAATTTTGACTTCTGTTGTATGGACATCTCCTCTATTTCACTGCATTTTATTTATAGCCATTGATTTTTCGCTGTTCTTCACATGTTACGTCTATAATTGAGTATTTTGGGGTATTTTTAGCTTTCTTTCTTTCTGACATTTTCTCTAATATTTCATATGTTTGTTTGTTCTTGACTTTTCTTATTGGTAAATTTTCATTTGATGTTTGATACTTTTCCTTAGGCTGTCCCATTTATTGTCTATTTTCTCTTCTGGATTGTTCCATGTATTCTGTCATTAGATGTTCATATCTATTCCTTATATCTAAAAGGTATTTTTGTTGTATGTCTGGTTGTTTTAGTCAAATGCGTCTATCTTTGGATCTGGATTTCTTCTATGTTCCATCTGTTTACGTTTAACATGTATTTTGCACATCACTAGATTATAGTCAGAGCTGATATCTGCTCCTGGATATGTTTTAGTGTTCTTGACACTATTTCTAAATCTACTGTTGATCATAATGTAATCTATTTGGTTCCTCTTTCTGTCTCCAGGATTTTTCCATGTATATAATCTTCTATTTGCATGTTTGAAGAATGTATTATATATAGTCATGTTGTTCTCCTCACAGAACTGTATAAGTCATTCTCCTCTGTTATTTCTTGTCCCAAGTCCAAATTGTCCTACAATGTTGTTGTGTCTTCCTTTCCCTATTTTTGCATTCATGTCTCCCATAACTATTAAAATGTCTGTTGATTTTACTGGTTTGAGTAGCTGTTGTAAGTCTTCGTAGTAATGTTCTATTTCTTCTTCAGTGTAATCTGTAGTTGGTGTATATGTTTGTATAATGGCTAGATCAAAAGATTTTGATCTTTAGCATCATCATTCTCTCGTTATATGTCCAGTACCCACTGATGTATTTTTCTATTTCTTTCTTGATCAATATTCCTACCCCTCATTCATTTTGATCTCCTCCTGAATGTATAAAACTAAAATTTTCCTTTTTTGTGTACCCAGCATCTTTCCATCTTGTCTCTGCTATTCCTAGAATATCTACATTTAATGCTACTGCCTCAAATATTAAGTTTTCTAGTTTACCTGACTGATTAATGTTATAGGCCTAAGTAGCTAACCTTTCTTTATAATCCCAAGGATGCTTATGTATATGACAACAAGAAAGAAGTGTTTGTTTGGATAGGCAAGGGAGCATCCAAAGACGAGCAATCAAATGCAATGACATATGCTCATGTGAGTTGCAAGTGTAATTAGACTTCAGATGTAATTCAGATATACATATATTTCAGATATAAGTTGGTCAATGAAATACCATTTACTGGCAGTTTTATGGCAGGAAAAACACAAATTATTTGTGCAAATCCAGAACTGTGATGTACTTTCATATACTGCATAAACTTTTAACAATCATGTAGATTAGTCACTGATCCAGCATCCATAAGTTCATTCCTTTTGACCCAAATAATGATGTATGAGTTTATTGTTAGTTTTTATTATTTCTCTTTCTTATTCGTTATTTTTGCTCAAAAGGTTTCAGAATTATAATATGTAAAATAGCATTTAACTCTTTGTCTCCGTGCGGTTTTCCTGCTATGCCGAACACGATAGTAAATTCATATTAAAATGTAGATTTGAGCGGCTTTTCGGCATAGTGGGTCTCCAAAATGTAGATATTAGCGGCTCGGTGGATATAAAGAGTTAATGTTAACTTGTGACCTCCGGGGTATATTAGTTAAGTCATTTGCCTTGAGTGCAATGTCGTGGGTGTGGATGTCTTACTTATAAATGTATGTTTCAGAGATTCCTGGGGATTTAAAAACAGGAAAATATCCTATTTATGTCATAGCCAATACCACAACATTTGTGGCTGTATTAAATTTATATATATATACCAGATCCTAGGACAGATGACACATATTTTCAAGAACATAAATGTAAACATAGACACTAAAGTTGCATTATACAAAACTATTATATTCCATCACTATGCTACCAGTGCCAAACCTGGACAATGACAGCACAAGACAAAAGAAAATAGTGACAGCAGAAATGACATGTCTACGAAGAATACTCAGAGTGTCATTAAGAGATAGAATTAGAAACTATAATGTCGGACAGATAACAATACCAGTATTGGAACACATCAAAAGACAACAGATCAAGTGGTATTCACACGCTTCCAGATTACCAACAGATAGCATGCCACAGATGGCCATGACACATAGACATCATGGCTATAAAACCAGAGGCAGACCATGTAAAAGATGGATCACAGAAATCAATGAAGCCACAGGAACAAGCTTACAAACAGCACACAAGAAGGCCATCTCCAGAGAACTCTGACACAGCAAGGCTAATAAGGGCCACAGTGTATAGATAGATAGATAGATTAAATTTATATGTATTATAAATATGTTCAATAGTTTGCCATCCTTTCTTAACATTCTGGATACATAATTGTCTGTGGTGGAATTTGAACCAGGAACCTAGGCCATCACAAATTCCCTCTGTACCTGCCCACTACAAATCAGACTCTTAGGAATTAGTGCTTGAAGATATGGAGCTACAGGGTGAGCTGTACTCTTGGAAAATGACCCGTTGCTTCATTGAGAGGGATGAAGTTTGTATGTAGAAACCAAAGTATATTGAAAGGGATAGAGTTTGTATGCAGAAACCTGAGTACAATAAAGAAATCATGTACACTTTTTGAGCCACTTTTCTATTAAACTAATGATCAACAGTCTGACAAAATATAGACCTACATAGTTAATAATATGTTACATATAAAAATAATGTTTATTTTTTCATTTCACAGAAATTCATGCAGACTACAAACCATCCTCTCTTGCACATCTCTGTTGTCAAAGAAGGCATGGAGAACAAATGGTTTAGAGCTGCCATTGCTGCCTAATTGCACAATATTTATTTTTGTAACACTAGTTTTTATCATCACTAATAAAGCATGTTAGTTCATTTTTTTCAAATTGTTATTTGATTTAAACAAATTTATATCTTTCAAAAAGCAAAATCTGCAAAACTTCATCCATGCATTAATTTTAAAGTGTTTTTAAATAAATCAAAATTGATAAGGGAGATAATGTTCAACATCATTTGTACTATTTTATGTTGCTGGTTATATATTTTAAAGTTCACAAATTTAATTGAAGGACTTAGTGAAAGAAGGGCATATCTCACATTTTTAAACTTCTAAGAGAAATGCAATTAAAGGTTTTCAAGCATAGGAAAAATTCCAAGCTTTGTATAACACACACATACAAATAATATGGTTGAACATATCCCATATTGAAGATATTTTAAGCATATATCATAGTTTGCACAAATATTAATTTTAACACAAGTGTGGGATAGACCCTTCTTCCATTCAATTCAGTTCAGAATTATGAGAAGTAATAAATTGCCGTATAAAATCTTGCTAGTATTATTAGTGCAGCAAAATAACTTGTGACAGATGTATTTTTTGTGGAGGAGAACAGAGAAATTTTCTGCCCATAAAAGACAGTCATTCCATATGTTAAGTTCTGATCATCTTTGCATCAACCATGACAGAAGATTATGCCAGAATTGGCCAGCTCAACAGTCACATAATTCTCACATCAATCAATAAGATGCAACAACACAATTGTGATGGATGGATATTAACACAAATTTCTAAGGAAGTCACCACTTTATGATAACATTTGTTTGTTAGACCAGATCTTATTACTGTATTATCTAAAGCAGGAGAGGGAAAAAATTGTAATGCAAATTCAGATAGGCTCTATTTGTTACCAAGATCAAGCTATGTCTTTTATTCACTAGATCTAAAGAGATGTTATTATTCTTGTAATGGAAAGACACTCTAAAGTCAAAGCTTTTGTGTCTCCTACTCTCATTATCAAAAGGTGCAGATAGATACTGTCTCCCAAAACTTGTTTTAGTTCTGAACACATATTCAACTCATAACAGCAAAGTTTTCATATAATTAAGCCACATATTTACACTTTTTTAAGATTGAGTGTACAATTTAGCTATCATACATCATCATTTGATAATTTGCAAGCTCAAGGTCTAATACATCCATAGACCAAAAAAGATTGCAAATCAGCCTAGTCTAACCTGACCACAAAAATTGGACTGGATTTGGCCCTCAGTTTGTATTATGTTGTCCCCTGATTTAAAAGTAATGAAAGATAATAAATGCACATTACAGTTTTATTCTGTGATTTTGCAGTGAAGGGTTTATTAGAGTTTCTGAATTTATATTTTGAAAAAAGACATTGATTACTTGTTAGAGTTTGGTTAGTTAACATCCTATAATTAAATATTTCAGTGGTTTGTTTACATATTATTATAAAACATGCCTGAATTTATAAGTAATTAACACAGTTTTTTTTTTTAAAACAGTGAATTTCATTGTTGTATTCCATGTTTTTATAACACTTCGATTTGTTACAAAAAGAAATGTAGGCTCTATTCCAGTTCATTTATCCTACTTTTAACATTAATATAATTTACATGAGAATATAACCAGACACTAAACATGCCAATCATTAATTCAATAACATTTTGTGCTTCTTGTGATACAAATTTTTCATAATTATGAGGACTGTTTAGAAAATAAATTGGATTTGAACATTAAAAAACCAGGACATTTTTCTAAGTGTTATTATCTTTACCACATTGTGTGCCATTTGTTCTGTTTTTAATATGGCTTTCAACCATTATTGGATTACTAGTTGTACTTGGCATGTGTTTTGTATACATTCATCAAAGAAAGGTGCAGCCTGCAATGCTGACAAATTCTGCATAGGATATTTCAGATCATCATGATTGTTAATAAATTATGACTGGAGAGAAG
The DNA here is from genome assembly GCA_034231615.1 of Meghimatium bilineatum. Classification (NCBI taxonomy): domain Eukaryota; kingdom Metazoa; phylum Mollusca; class Gastropoda; order Stylommatophora; family Philomycidae; genus Meghimatium; species Meghimatium bilineatum. Next base: position 30,319,907 of record CM067317.1, on the reverse strand, counting down.
CCTTTTAGATTTCATTAAGAGTGTGAATGTTAGCTAATGCTATGCCATATCTTATGATGGTTGAACTAATTATGCTTTCAAAATGAGGTAATTAAGTTTCAGTGTGCAAAGAAAAGTTTAGCCAAACTTTCTTGGGAAGCAAAAACAGTGATAAGATTCCCCTGAAGGCAGAATCATGGTCAACACTGTCATAAAGAAATAACTTTGCTGAATGTTAAGTGTCCAAATTTATCAAGATGATAAATGTGTGAAAATAATTTTATGGCTAGCGGTCAGCCTGTGATTGTTAGGCCTCATTTCCTACTGGCACTACAGTTTTCCTTTGCTCGTCACCTTATCCAATCCAAGACTTGTGGGCTAAATTGTGATTAATTTTTCTAAAGTGATGCTTTTGACTTTTATCATGATTTTCTTTGGCTCTCACTCACTGTAAAGTAGACAAAAAGTGACTAATTAACATATAAAAATTTATATTATGTTTTGCATAAGGGGCCCTTGAAGGATCTCTGTGTCCGGCACCCGATCCCACAAACACACTCCTACGAGGTATGTCAGGCACTGATGGTGGAAAGAGCCAAGCTGTCGAGCGTGTCTCGCATTGATAGTCACTGAACAAGTTGGAGTAGCACAAAACAGTGTTAGTAGAACCATTGTCGGCAGACGTCCAACCCAGTTGTCAAACCGTGACCACGCCCGATTCAGACGTTGGCACGAAGGCTCCCGAATGCCGCATTGGCAAGAACAATACGCAGAGCAACATCCTCATCAATTGTCGCAGTTTGCGATAGGATGCTGATGAGACACACAAACCCACTGACAGTACTGAGTCTCTGACCCCACCCCCACCCCCCACCCCCACTGCGACACCGACTGTGCGCAGAGGACACTCGACCCCGGCCAACACACTGTAATGTTCTCGTGGCGCCGATGGTGAGACCGAACGTATAACTAGCCAAAGAAAATAGGGCCACACTGTCTTGCACATCCCTCAGACCGGTAGCGCAGAGTGAACAAGAGTCTGCGAACAACGTCCGGATTAGTTTTGGTCTTGGCCTTTAATCTACTAAGATTGAATAGCCCTCCATCAGCTCGATTGTGAAAGAAAATGCATGCACTGTTATTCCGGAAGGAATCATTTAGCATAGCAGAGAACACCATACCGAAGAGCGTCGGTGTCGGGAAGCAACCCTGTTTGACACCTTTAGTTACTGGAAACGGGTTTGAGTGTGCGCCGTCATCTTGCATACATCATGGCATACCGTCATGAACTGGTGGCCATGTTGGTGAATTTTTCGGGACATCCAAATTTGGCAATGATCTTCCATAGTCCTTTAGCGATTTACAGTCAGTGGTGAATGCCTTAGTTAGGTCGACAAATCGTTTGTAGAGACCAATGTTCCGTTCGCGACACTTTTCCTGTAGTTATCTGGCAGTGAATATCATGTCAACAGTACCTCTGCCTTGACGGAAGCCACATTGGCTCTTTGGGAGGAGACTTGTCTCAAGATGTGCTTGTAGTCTATTTACCAGACCCTAGCAATGATCTTGCCTGCTATAGAGATCAGGGATATGCCTCGGTGGTTGTCGCACCGCACCAATATTTTAAACACCAAATGTGGTAGAATGTCGGTTACTAAACACAATATCAAAAAGAAAATTATACCAGTTTAGTCATATAAAGATATATGATTGTTTACAGAGACACAATATGGAAAGTATAGCACATGGGGGTGGCGGGAGGAGAAAGGGCAGACCAAGAAGAAGATGTGCTGACAACATTCAAGATACCATGAATACGTCGTTAGAAAATGCAAGCCGCATCACCTAAGACAGAATGGTTCAGTGAGTTCATTTGGAAGACAACGTTACGTCACTTAACACACAATTACATCTCGACATGCATGTTTGTATACGGTATTTCATTATCATAAGTCTGGCTCTCTCAAAAGTAAATGTTATGAGTGATGACTGTAATATTAAATTATTGTAAACGTGGGTGTCTGTTTTTTTAAATTTAGCAATAAAGTATTGTTATGATGATAACTATGTGAGTTGTGGATTAAGTAGCCTTCTCTTACACTTTCGTATCATGACTTTATAACTTACAATTTAGATTGATCAAAGAACAATGTATCTGATAACATATTATCTACATTGCTACCTAAATACATTCGTCATTACTAGATGGACTTGTATTGTAGCATGGTAGAAGCTCACCAACCGAGCTTATTGACAGTACAAGAGACAGAGAGTCGTGGAGAAACATGATCGTCTACGCCATTCGACATGGTACTTGATTGATTGATTTGTCAAGTGTGTCCAATACCAATATATATATATATATATATATATATATATATATATATATATATATATATATATATATATATATATATATATATTGCAAGAAAAGACCAATGAATACATGCTGGAATAAATGAGCTAGACAGATAATAGATTCCTATATTGTTTCTTTGTGAGCCTTCGTTGTCAGATGGTCAACACACATTTTCGTATGATTTATTTGAAGGAAAAGTAAAAGTACTTCGTGCTGCGGTTTATGTTGCATAATATTTGTTTACTATGTGCCTATAATTCTGGTGGGTTTTTTAGTCTGTGACAAGCTTCATACATGTGGCCAATCAAGTGTTTTAATAACTCTTAACCATGACGGTTAAGAGTGTACCATTGAGTGTATCAATGGTACACTGTACCATTTGGACTACATGTAAAAACAATTTAACACACTGTACCTTTTGGACTACATGTAAAAACAATTTCCTTGGTAACAGTTTTAGGGATGAAAAACAGTGAAAGGGGGGGGGGAACTGGACTTGGGTCTGTAATATCTATCTCGTATGGGGTGCTCTTCTGCCAGAGAACACATCTCATGTAATCAAATGGTGCATTGTTCTTGTATCCATGGATATGAAACCATTTTTTCATCTAATAGCATATTTCAGGTATATGAAACGTTCGACAGTGAAAATGGACTATGGTTGATTCCTCCTTTTATTGCAGGTTCTATTCACTGACATCGTGAACACCTTTCCCGTTTCTATCCACATATTTGAGGTCTGCCTAAATTGGATCTGCCAAGTAATTTTGGAAGATAATTTCAGGTTTGGTGTCGACCATGAACAAAGTCTTTTTTTTTCCAGAATATCATGGTGGCTTGATTCCAAACAGTATCACTATCTTGGCTGATGCGACTGATCATTGGTCACTTTTTTATCACCAGCCAATGAAAACTATGGAATAGTCGGATCAGCCAAAAGGAAGCGACACTGTTTGGGATCAATAAACATGGCTTTTAAGGAGAAGGGCTTGTATGAGCACTACCTTCTTTATATATATATATATATATATATATGTATGGTCCCGAGTATGTTTCAGCCTGCACTGTGCTGTTTCACCGTAGACTTTGTATTCAATATGTACTGCTTCGGTGGGAAATCACCCCTAATCGTACAGACTTGAACTATGCTAACAGACAACCTGGTAGTCCAGATTAGCCGTTGTTGTTAAGCACTGTGCTACGACAGTGTTTTGGGCTGCGAGGACCGATAGGTATCAATCAGAAGTACGGTGCGTCTTACGTGCAATCAATTCTCATTTTATCTCAGTCTGATCTGTGTTGTTCACAAGATTCGAAACATCCTGTTATCATGATGCACCAGGTGGAGTTTATTTAAAGGTATTGCTATCTGCTAACCCTGGAAGTTGCACAAGATCAGTGAAAAATCGCCTATATCCTTGTTCTGCGCTCATTCTCAAACTCCTTCAAATTAGCAGGATGTAATCCAGAGAATGAAATGCGATGTGTATTTTGTATCCATAAAAAATAATATAAGAGGAATGAGTAAGACATGGGCAGAACTGATAAGAATAGTTAAACGCAGGGAGAGATGGAAGAGGTTGTACGTTGAAAGATAAATATATAGGATCAATATAAAAACATTGAAGACAAAGAATATTAAATCTACCAATAATGATAATATCGTGAGGTTTTTATTTATTCTAAGATATGCCTACATTGAAAGAACCTCCGGCTGTAGGTTCTCATGCAACTTGGGTTGTGCTGTTAGTATGTTTAAAGCCGGTTCATTGGGTTTTATATATTATTCCCAGACCAATTTTCTTCTACTTTGAAGTCTATTGAATGTTATTCTGAAATTGATTTGTTTGTCAATAACCCCAGAAATTGCGAGTGATTAGCTTTTACTTTCTATGCGCAGTGGGGTGGTTTTTATGAGCTTTCTTTCATACCCAAGAGACTTCGGCTTTTGGATTAATGCAATGCCTATTAAAGGAACCTTCAACTCAGATGGGTATATGTCACGAGACGAGCTGATAGTTTGTCTGAGTCATCCATTGTGTGTCTTTCCTCCGACGAGGCGCTTCGCAGCCAGCGAGCTGCTCCTCGTGTAGGAAGACCATTTCATTACCACCCTTTCTGTCTCTAGGTCCCACTCCTATATGATATGTGTTGAGTAACGGCGACAGTCGAATTAGACTCAGGGTTGATACGTCATCTTGACGAGGTGCTGTTTTTCCAAACATGTCGTGGGTCTGGGATTTGACCCGTTCATTTCTCATGCACTCTCCTCGTTAGCTTGTGGTGACTTTCCACTGGTGTGTTGGCGTAGTGGTCTCAGAGATATGTCTCTTGTCTCTTTGCAGGCAATTCTCCTTCTATCTATAGCCACAATATCCACGGACGCTAGTGTCTAAAAGTGTTGGCGTGGAATACAGCAAGAGTAGCTGTATTTCTGTTTTCATGGTGCACCACGAGGAGGTACTCTTAGTATTTTGGTTATCTACTAACCCTGGGTTCGCACGAGAGAAGTGTGAGACTCCTCTGAGCTTGGTAAATTATACTTCATTTAATCTTTATTTTTTTCAACTCCCTATGGAGTACAGATCTTTCATAAATCTAATTTGTCGTCCGCTCGCGATTCTTGCCAGATTATGTTAGTGAGAGCAAATATACTATGTTATAAACTTAAAAATGAATAAAAACCAACATAAATATGAAACAAATATTCACTTGTAACTTGCATAACAAAATAACTGTATTTCATCACTTACAATTTGATAGCATGACACATATATGACATTTCATTTTAGTAGTAAACATGAATGTACATCTCTCCATGAAGTGCTACTGAGATGTAGCATTTTCATTTTAACAGGGGGAGGGGGCAGCTGATAAGTAGATGTATCGTAATTTCTCTTAATCAAATCTACAATGACAGATAACACATTTGGAATTCAACACACATTGAGAAAACGGAACATAAGAAAACCTAATACAGTGGAATACCACTATAACGCATGCGTTTATAACAATTTCCTATTTAAAAACATGTTATAAAAACCCAATTAGTATATTCTTTAATGTATATAAATGTATATAGTGAATTTTAGTTATAACACACATGTTTTGTCAGTTCGTGCGAACATGTTATAAAGGAATCTCACCGTATTGCTTATGTTTCTAATTAATTCGTCAAAAATATATGACATTTTAAGTGTACCTTTGTGAAACATTGTGAAACATCATCATTACCGCAGGTCTTGTTTCAATTTCTTACTTCCGTCTCTCCTATCAAATGATGCCCATTGATGCCGAAGAGATGCAGACACGTGAACAGCACCTCTGCCCTTCTGTGGCAGACTCCTAGGTGACGGGGAAAACTATATATGCCATCACTACGTATGGGTCAACAAATGTGACATAAGAATTATGAGATAATTGGCATAGAAGTGTGTACTATCACCGTTCCTGGCAGCACTACTGAACCTGGAATACTGCCGCACTGGAATGACTTTCTTCGGGGATTAATGTATTCATGAACCTCCAAGCATCTTCCCCAACACAACCAATTTAGAAGAGCCTGTGATTTTGTCAGAAAGGATATGGGCTGTCAAGAGCTACCTGCTCACAGCTAAAGGGATTATTCCATCATTGCATCATATTTTTTGATGTAAGTAAGTGTAGTCTTCCAGATCATAGGCTAAGCATATATGTATATTCTTTTTTCCTTTCCCTTCTTTCCTTTATTATGAGAGAGCCATTAACAATTTGGATGTTGATCTAGAAATATATATTTAGCTACAAAACAGTCATTGACTAATGTATAAGTAGTCAACATCAGATCAAGTTAGGATAGATATACGTCGGTATAAACAATCTAAACCGTAGATTAAAGAGGGGGGGGGGGGGAGGAGGAGAGAGAGATAAATCACCAAACCCACTGAAATGGAAAAATGACACTTTTGAGTTAATTTGTTTAGGTAGCCGTCAAGGCTTACCGGCGAGGTATCTAAGGTGATTAATTTAGGCAGCCGTCCAGGCTTACCGGTGACGTATCTAAGGTGGTTTATTTAGGCAGCCGTCCAGGCTTACCGGTGACGTATCTAAGGTGTTTTATTTAGGTAGCTGTCCAGGTTTACCGAAGACGTATCTAAGGTGATTTATTTAGGTAGCCGTCCAGGCTTACCAGCGACGTATCTAAGGTGATTTATTTAGGTAGCCGTTCAGGCTTACAATGGACATATCTACGGCCCTGTAAACAATAATGTTATGCTCAATCAGACACCAGGTGTAACACTGTGTTTGTTACGGGATATTTACAAAAAACCCAGTGATAAGTGCAGCTGATGGTTAGATGTGCGTTATTAATGCAACTATATTGAGAGTTGTGGTGAGTTCTTATGTTGTTCACTTTGAGTGACAATAACAATGTACCTCTTACTCTTATTGTGATAAACGCTTCTTTCAAACCCGCTGACGTTAGTCCACTTGAATTATATCAGAGATATGACCATTACAAATAATGGAGGTCTTGGTTCCACCACCGAAGAATAATGTTAAACAGGTGTAATCAATATGTGCTTTTTATTTTTTATTTATTAAATAAAAATGCGTCTTTTAGTGAAGTGATATCTTTCAATGGCGGGACCCTTAGTCCAGTTTGGTTATATCAGAGCTCTCTACCATACACAATAATGAAGGTCGTGGTTCAGATAACAACCACCTACCAGGTATTATACACATTTAAGTAATATATGATCTCTTTGCCATAAAAAGAGGTTATTTCTTAAGATCGAATGTCAAAGAGGTCTCCATTGACACTTTCCGTGTAAACAGATTTTCCTCCATACCAATTTGGCAAGTCTTTTGAAGGTGGGATATCATCTAAAGCGCCAAGACCTTGCCACATCTTTCCTAGCAAAAGATCTCTCCCGTCTGGTCCGAACTGTGGAGAGTGCTTTCCTACAAATAAAGGTGTCTCCATTGTCACGTCTTCTTTTCCCTCTACACGAACCTGTTAACAACATATACAAACCAAAGTTCATCCCGAAGTAAAGAAAATGTATTTATGTCTGCTGAGTTAAAATTACTGAAGTAATAAGTATTGCAAACAAGCAGTCAAAAGAAAATTCTATCTACTGGCTTGAAAGAAATAAACAACTATTTTTAGATTGAGAACAAGCTACAAGACTAAAAGGCACCAGAGAAGCTATACTTAGTATCCGACTATTTATGGATAAATATATAGAAGCCCAAAACTGTATATATATATATATATATTCTTCATAGACTACAGCAAGGCCTTCGCAGAGTCCAGAATTAACAATTAATTGAATGCCTTCAAGAAATAGACATACATAGACAAGATATACAACTGATTAGAAATATATATTGGGAACAAATAGCGACAGTGACGTTATCAAACAGCTACTCATCAGACATAGAAACAAAAATACAAGGATGCATTTTATCACCCAGCATCGCGCAAACATATTCCATGTGAAAATCAAGATATTCTCCACATAGTAAGAGCAGTCTTATCTCTGCATGTCCAATCAGTGTAGTCATGTAATGGATCTCTGGACATGGCGATATAGCAGGAAGTGAAGTAGCGGACAGACTTGCAAAATGAGGCGCCTCAAAATAGCAAAAGCAAAGTCCAAGACCTTGTAGTATGGAAACATTCAAACAGATTCTCAGAAACAACATAAAAGAAAGCTGTCTGAACAGATGGGCAAATGGGATGACTAGTCTAAATGTATTTAAATGACAAAGCCAAAAGGCAATATAAATAAACTCTGCAAGAGAAACCAATTTTTTATCTTTCAGTTTCGAACATAACATGTAAGGACTAATTGCCATTTAAACCGTATCAAACCCCAGCAACTACCCACTTGTAGACACTGCCCTCGTCCCAACGAAACAGTAGAACACCTCCTTATTGACTGCCCTTACCTTTCAACTGCCAGGAAAAAAATTTCTAGACACCCTTCACAGTCACTAACTTACTGTATGAATCAGAGTCAACTTCAGAAGACCTGCACTTTTTTAAAAATGGCATTGCGTTGACAAGAGTAGCATTACTCATCAGCATTTTTTCATATCGACAACAACACAATAACTGCAAGATCACCCAGCCTATTTAATATCTAAACAGAGAATATCCTAAAACATATAGAAGGAATGCCAGAACTCAATATCAGTGAGAAAATAAAAATCTTGAGATAATGCACACCACACTGTCCTTTTAGCAGAAAGTGAACATGAACTAGTAAAACTAATAGATCAAGTAGATAAATCACGTAAAGAATATGGACAGGATATAAACATTTTAAAAAACATTGATAATCAGTATGGTCATAGAAGAACAAGAGCTAAAAATAAACATACATGGAAACTACATCATGTAGAACATTATCAATATCTTGGACACATAATCATAAATAATGACAGATGTGAAACAGAAGTTTAAAGGAGAATATGAATTGCTAAAAGTACGTTCCATGACATGAGAAAAATATTAACATCTAAACAAATTACAAACAAAATTTAAAAATTAGAATTATAAAATGCTAAATATATTCTATATTAATGTATGGCTCAGAAACATGAACAATAAACATAGAGCAGACAGAATTGATGCCTTTAAGATGTGAATATATAGAAGAATAGGGAGAGCATCTCGGCGAAAGAAAACAAACAAAGACGTTGTAACAACACTTCGTATGAAGAAAGAACTGTTCAAGGAAATAAAGATCAAGCAAATAAAATATTTTGAACATATTTTTAGACATGACACTTTATTAAAGATCTTACTTCAGGGTACAATCGGGAAGGCGGGCAAGAGGTAGGCAGATATACAAGTGGGGGAGTAACATCACGAGATTGACAGGTTACAGTCTAGCAGAGTGCACACCAAGACAAGAGACAGGAGATATTGGAGGTATATTGCAGTCAACATTCGTTGCGGAGACGGCACTTGACGATGATAGCTTTAGTGGATTCAATCTTCCTGTGTCTGGCATAGTTCTGTAGTACATCGTCTCAAAGGAAACAATTATCTTTGTAATAGCTTTATTCAATGTACAGACTTGAATTATGTATGCAAACAACATGGCAGTGACGAAATGACGATCCTGCATCCATTGTTAGCAATAACCTCTAGCCTTGCTGGTTTTTAAGTTAGTACTGACACAATTTAAGAAATTGCGAAGAGCACCTAATGGTAAATGCACCCAAGCGTATGATGCTGTCAGAGATGAACGATAAACTCGGTAGTCATGCGTGATGAAATATCAGCGTTCGGTTGAAAAGAGTAATACACTTTTAAATTCCTACCCACCAACGAAAAATATAAAATTTATGGCGAGTTTTACCACATATATATAAATAGCGTATGCCCTTTTCTGTAAAGTGCACCCTGATTTACCGAAAAAAATAACTGGTAAAGCAGCATCTCATGACTGAACCTTGTACGCGTTCAAGTCACAACGCCAAAACGTGTGTGTACGTCTTCCTTTTATTCTTAATCTTTTTTTTTTACAATGGTTTTCCTAAACTACTGTCTTTGTACGAAGAGTTTATTTCCAGGAAATCCCGTAGATAAGTGTGTGGGGGGACTGCAATCCCCTCTTTTAGGATAATAGAGCAAGAAGTTTAGTAATAGGAAACACGTAAACTATTGGGTAAACAATCCAACCGCTCTATATTTAATTTTTTATACAAGTAAATTTAAGTAGGAAGCCAGAGGATAATATTTTAAAAATTCTTGAGACTAACGGGAATTGAACCAGTCCGTTCTACGGCACCAAATCGCCTAGCAACAATTGCACACGCGTTTTTCAGTACTTGACTAATTAATATATTTAATTTATAACCCCCCCCCCCCCTAAAAAAAAAGAATCAAAATCATGCAAAAGCGAAGTGTTGTATTTTTTTTTAAGGTAACCCTTCCCCCCTGTTCTACCGATGTCATGTCAATGATCCTGTTTCCATGTAATGCGGTTATCTGCAATTGTTATCCAATTTTTTTGGGAGATGATTATATGTGTCATTATTAGTATTGATTATTATTGAAATTATTATATAACTATGACCACACTTTAATATACCTTGAACTGAAACAGGAACTTGATACTTATGATCTTGCAATGCTCTAATCCTGAGTCTGGTAAAAATGGTGGGACAGGAAGGAGAACATGGCGCCATCGTCTGCCATGACGCAAATTGACATCATATACATCATCTCGTTTGCTGAGGTACTGTCTGAAAAGGGAGTAAAATAGTGCTAACTTGGCTATTTGTGTATGTTAGTAAATTGTCTCTATCTATCGTAAATTTACGGGGAAACATGAAGAAATAATTAAAATATTGGAGAATTTAAACATTGATGGTACAGATCTGAGAATAATAAGGAATTTTAGCAACAAAGAGCAGTCATAAGAATCGATAACCAAACAGGAGCATTTCAACACATCATACAAGGGGTTAGACAAGGTTGTAATCTGTCACCAAATCTGTTCAATGTATACAATGAAATGATCATGAGAGATCATGTTGGCTAAGAATAAGCTAGATAAGCTTGGAATATCAGATGGGGACATATTATAAACAACATACGGTACGCTAATAATACAGTTTCGATAGCCGAATATGAAACACAGTTACAATAAATGGTGAATATATTTGCAAAAGGAAATCAAAGGGCTTAGCCTGAACAGCAGGAAAAAAAGTGAAGTAATGGTAATATGAAGGAATGAAAGTCCTCCAAAATGCAACATCAAAGTATATGGGGTCAGTCTGAAGCAAGTCAACGTATTCAAATATTTGGGTGCATTAATAACTTCAGATAGTAGGCGCGATAATATCATGAATACAGGATATGTATTAAAGAAGTCAAATGTAGAATTGACCAGGCAAAGGCAACATTCCCTAAGATGAATACCATTATATGTAATATATCTTTGCCAGTTGGGATGAGAAAGAGAGCTCTTAGAAGTTATATAGAACCAATTCTTGTGTATGGAAGTGAATCTTGGACGCTCAGTGGAACAGTGAAAAATTAAATTGAGGAAGCAGAGATGTAGTTTTATAGAAGAATGTTGAGAACACAATGGGCATATAAAAAAGTGTAATGAAGATATCTTTAAATATGTTAATTGAAAAAAGAAAGCTACTTACCCGCATCAGAAAGAGATGGTCCAAACTTTTTGGATACAACATGAGAAGAGGAAAGATGGAACAAATTGTAACAAAAGTCAAATTGAAGTGCAAGAGTTGTGGGGGAAGACCAAGAGAGAAGATGCTTGACAACCTAGCATTGTGGCATGGGAGAACATCGGTATCGAAAATGATTGACAACATAGGAAATAGAAGGCTGTGGAAAGACATGATAAACAACATCACACAGAGTGGACCATCAGAAGAAGGTAAAAATAACTGAAAAATATTATCTCATTTCATGGAAGTTGATGTGGTACATTTTATTATCCGTTCATAAAATACGCCGTCTCCGTAACGAAGGTTGAATTCAATGAACCATCTATAATATATGACTCTAATCTTAGTGATACACTGGCAAATTATAGTCTTTTATCTCATAATATTGCTCTTCCACTTGCATCTTTACCACATCGTGCTTTATGTCCTTCAAACTTTTTCTTGTAGTAATGTCTTCAACACAGTGATAGTTCTTTTTACACACAGAAATATTTTAATTTTTTTATTGTTATTTTATTCTCTTAGCAGTTCTCTTTCCATTCCTATTTTTTCAGAACCTCCATATTTGTTGAACTTTCCCAAAATTAAACTTGTTATTTTCTATTTCCACACTTCGAATATATTCATTTTAAATTATGTTTATAGTATTTATATATTCATATGTCAAGGTTAGACATATCACATACATCTTATTGTACTGCAGCTGTGAGTGTGTATCACGATTAAGTCTAGGTCATTGCTAAGTAGTCATTTTTACAAGAGGACGTTGCTATGATTGTAATTATTCAAAAATATTATTTATTTGACATTTAAATAAAATACACAAAAGTCTACGAATACTTGTGAATACTCTATATTCATTAACTACTGGGATCAACCAGGGCACCACAATTTCTTCTTCGGCGTTCATTCTCAAACTCCCGCTGGATCTCTCTTTTGTAGCAGGACAAATGGTCCTATTATATTTCCAGCAGGATGTAGTTCATGGAAAGGAAATACGTTGTGTATTTGGTTGTACATTAAAGAAGAGCCCAGGAATATTCACAATTTCTCCGCTGTTATTCTTCAGTGGATACCCTCACACCGTGGAATGTTTGTAAATAGGAACGCTCATGCTCTATCAGGAACACGTAGTGAATTAGAACAACACAAACGCCTACTGTCCTACAGGGAAGAAAAAACCATAATCCATAACACATACAGGTCAAAGTGGATGAAACAAATGGAAGTTGAAGACAAACCCCATGCAATACATCACCTCTAAAGATATTAACAGAATACACAATTTCTTACAACAGGTCACTGCAGACTGTTAAATCACCTTTACCAACTGGGGGATCTTATGCACAGATATATTTACATAATCCCAACACCGTAAAACATACATCATGAATGTCCAACATACAAATAGCAGATACCCGGGCAAGGTACAAAGTAATTATTCACGCAGTACATCATCGATACAGGCAAGTTAGAAAATATCTTGGTTTGCAAGACCAACTCTTAATAATCGAACATTAGCTGTTGAAATCTACATGGTGGCAAGTTTCATCACTTTTGCACGCGAATAACATGTCGAAAAGATACATGTATGTCTGCCAAATTGTGATGTGCAGGCAGTTCTGTGAACTGATGTACCATAGGGGATTGAGCACAGCAAGCTCTGCCAGTGCCATTAGTTCTCATATCAAATGCGAAGATTTGGTGCTCGTGGGCTACGCATAAATTTGGCCAATTGAAACGCAGAAAAGATATTACAGATATATGGCATGTAGACTGCGTCATTTACTTTGGCTGTCCCAACATATCCGAGCTTGTCATAGCTGGTAACTCGTAGTAGACACAATAACCAAAGCACGAATACTTTGTATCAATCAAGATAAGTGACACGAACAGCGGGCTTTAATATCAGATGTAAGATGTAATCAATATATGTACCAAAAATCTGAGAGGATTATTATAATAATTCGAATGTTTATATGTCAATTGTGAATACTACTTTTATGTGTGTCATTTCATAATCGATTTAGATTAAATAAACTACACATTTTAGATTAAATAAAATACCCATGACAGCGTAGCAACTATTGGCTGTTTCGATTGATCCATTTTTCCATTAATCAGATTTTATAGAGAGCCAATGAACAATAAAACTTAGAAGTCGGATAAATCAAGAGTAGTGCTACAGACATAGATTTGTGCACATACTTTATTCTAAAGGCTGTCATGTTCATTCGACACAAGATTGTGTCTTAATGTGTGTTTTTTTATGTTTGTGTTTTATGTTTATGTCTATATTTTTGCTTATTTTGTATGTGCCTGT
>CM067317.1:30275896-30305945 GCA_034231615.1 Meghimatium bilineatum | reverse complement strand
TTACACAACAAACTGGTTCAAATCCTCGCCATATATATATATAGTATATATATATATATATATATATTATATATTATATATATATATATATATATATATTATATAAATATATATATATATATATATATATATATATATATATATATATATATATATATATATATATGACATATAAAGAGACGAAATGATTTAAAAAGATTAGTCATGGAGGGCAAAGTTCCAGGTAAGAGAATAAGAAGCATACAAAGACTATATGGACAAATGTCATCAAATACCTTCTGAACATGACACTGAAGAGGCTCGGACATCTTGGACAGAACCGAGAGGCTTGCAAAGTGGCATTGAGGACAGCGTTCTGTAAAGGGCATGTCACATAGAGAGATTGTCAATTTGTTAACACCAGCATGTTCTGAGCATGTGGTTTACATGAGATTGGAAACTATCAATCAATCATTAAACCCGTAACCCTTCAGGGTCGTAGGAGTGCCCCAATGGATTCTTCAGCACACAGAGTCCTACAGCGAATTCTATCCTCAGCGATGCGGATGAGTGTGGAAAATATCTTGTCCTGTTCATTCCTTGATGTCTGTCCATGCCTTTATTTGGCCTCCTCTGCTTCTTACTCCTTCGACAGTTCCCTAGAGTATTATTTGTGACAAGGAATCATGCCTACATACATGTCCAAACTATGCTAGTTTTTTGTCGTTTCACATATTGAAAGCAATGGTACCTGAACACCTGCACACACCTCTACTTTATTTCTTACGTACACATTGTCTTATGTTACCTATAGGAAAGATATTACTCATTCATATTGACCACCTCCAGTTTCGAATAATCGGAAGCACAGTCACAAATATTAACCTTTTTATTAAATGGAATCTTCAAGAGCCATTGAATATTAGCAATAACGACCTTGATCATCATCCACACATTGGAAACTACTTACTATTTCACTGATTGTATGCCAATTGAACAACATTAAAGATATAATAATTATGCTAATTTACAGTACGATTACCTTTCCTAATATTCTGTATAACACAAATAAGACATATTAAAGATATGTTGAATATTCTTACTAAACACATATGTTGGGAAATTATGATAATTATGTTGCGCAGATTATGTTATGAATTTAAGAATAATCGTTGTCGAGTTTCGGTTTTTTAAATAGCAGCAAACGTTTTGAAATACATTATTGCAAATATTCATAACAAAACCAAGGATACATGTATGTGTAGTGTGTTATAGGTACCAAAAATTTGTACCAGATGGCAAAAGAAAACGAGGAAAACCACGAGAGACGCTTCGCAGAACAACCATCAAAGAGGGTATGACTATGGGTCTCAACAATATACAGGAATTACACACAGTAGTATCACATCGCTCAAACTGGAGAGCTCTCGTTTCTGTCCTATGCACTGCGTTCGACGCTGAAGGAACATGAAAGATAGATAGATAGATAGTTGGATGGATGGATGGATGGATGGATGGATGGATAGATTAGATAGATGTAATCACAGCCCGTATATATATATATATATATATATATATAAGCCCTATCCCACACATATGTACATACCAACATAAATGTTTATATAAATGGGCTTATATAAGAGCTGGGATTTTTCTGTTGTTTTTTTGTGTGGTGGTTTTCGGAACAAGGCCACTTTTTGGAATGCTGAGCGCTAACACTGAACTCAATAAACTAACAATAGGCCCATATACTGGTAGCAAATTGTATCTGATTTTATAAATGGATTGTGTTCATTCCCATTTATAATCCTGAAGATTATTAATTGGAATTATCTCCACGTGATTGATACTCGTGTACAATGATAGGAGTCTGCGATCAACGTTTTTTGTGGATACAACGGGCAATAAGATGAGATGGTAATCAAATCTACCGTAGATCTCTCTCTGAGCCGGACCGTTCATGACATTATGTCTGATTCTCAGATCTAGGTACGTATCTAAGTATTTTCTGGGCGTTTTCGTGAACATTCTTTGTCCCTGAACTTGATATGCTATATGATTTTTGGGGCGTTCACACTTGTGGTCAGATAAAGTTCTGTCTGTAAGACAGCACCACAGTGTATAGAACATTGAATATGTGTTATATGCAAGTAAAATACATCAGTAAAATTATCGCACTTATATCAGACGATGGAGATCTACGATGTTGAATCAGAAATCAAATAGCGTAGAATTATTCATCCTATTTTTTACTTGTGAACTTTGTGAAGATATGTTCTAATATTGTTTACATTCATAAAAATGGTTCTTACTTTCATACATTGAGAAGAATATTATATTTGGATTCATTGGGATGCATGTTTTTATACACTGAGCTGATTGGTTATTATTTGCATACATTCACAAGAATTGATTTAGTGTTCATTCATTGAGAGTAATTTTTATTTTCATACATTGAGTAGAATTGTTGTTATTTCCGTGAATGTTTTTCATTGATAATAATGATTTTTATTTGAATATATAATATATTGAAAAGAAGGTTTTCTATTTTAATACCTGGGTTCTGATTTTCATTTATTGAGAATAACTATTATAGTTTACATACACTGAATAGAATTATTCTATTCTAAATACATCATGAGGACTATTTTTTAAAGTTACGTGATATAAATGTACTCTTGGCCAGGGCCGGTCTTAGGCCATTGCAGCCTATGCGGCCGCAATGGGCCCCGCACTTCATAGGCCCATAAATTTATATTAGAATTTATTTTATTATCCTCTTCCCTACCCATACTGGGCCCCGAGCAATCCGTTTCGCATTGGGCCCCGCAATTGTTAGGTCCGGCCCTGCTCTTGGCAGATGGCATGCCGCTTCATTGGGAGGGACGGAATACATGTGGGAAAACTCGAGTACAATCAAGTAAAGACGGCGTAACTATTTCGTTCTGATTAGCTGGTAATACAAAAGTTCTACAAGTTAGATCATTCAAATTAGAGACTAAAGAAATGGTAGACATAAGCTAAGACATGGTACTGTAAGAGAGTTAGTGAGACGATGTCATAGATCTACAGACAGTGTTATATATGGGAATTAATGGCCAGATGACCAATACATTACATACTTCAGGTTATTGGTGTTCGAAGTTATGCTGACTTAAAGGGAGTTACTCTCACTATAAATATTTAAGCCGGTACCAAATGATACAAGAAAAAGAAGAAAACGTAAAAATAACTTGTTCATGTCAAGGATTAGAAAGAGGGTACAGATGTATACCTAAATAGCATACTAGATCTGCTAAGAATAGAGCCACTTCCATCAGCATGGAAAGTACTGATGTAATGCATTTACACACATCAATCGGAACTGAAAGAATGCATAATGGCAAAAGGATGACGCTTATGACATTGTCCATCGAAGAGACAAGAACGTGTGCCTCTTATCAAAATCATTCAAACTGTTTCTTAACAGTGGCAATTCCGTTTTATTGTAGACGTTTTCCAAACAGCAGAGGATATTTTGAGCTGTCATTTATTGGGGTATAGGGCTATTTGTTGTTTCTGTGAAACAGTATTTTGTTTAGACTTTAACCGTAAGACTGCAATATTTGTAAACAAAAAGTGAATGGACGGGAGATTGTAAGAAAAGGGTGCACCATAGGGTAATTAAATTAGAAAAATATATAAATACAAAGATTAAATACCAGTTTTGCGTGGAACAATAGATAATCAAAGTTTCGATCAAAATGACTTTATCAAGTTAGCGAAAAACACAGAGTGAATATACAGATATAAACACGACTATACAGATACATTTGTGATATGTATCCCAAGAACACAGTGGGTGACGAACCATCCTGTCACAGAGTCAAAATACAGACGATGCTTGTCGACGGATTGAAAAATTACCGTTGGTAGACGAGGCTAGTGCTTGAAAAAAGATAATGG
This sequence comes from Meghimatium bilineatum, assembly GCA_034231615.1. Taxonomy (NCBI): domain Eukaryota; kingdom Metazoa; phylum Mollusca; class Gastropoda; order Stylommatophora; family Philomycidae; genus Meghimatium; species Meghimatium bilineatum. The sequence continues at coordinate 30,302,021 of CM067317.1, read as the reverse complement.
TTGAAACATATCATGGATTCTCCTCCTGTGAAGACGTAATCGATCCAAGTCCAACTCAACTGATAACCATTAGCCAACACAAGTTACATACAAATGTGTGGTCAGTATCCTAAGGGAAAAGTAGTTGAAAAAGCATCCTTAAACAACTCAGGCCCAAGAAAAATATCAAATTCGTCTGGCGACCACTTAGTAGAACGATTCTTCCCACGGAATGGCATACTGCCGGAAGTTAAAGTGTTCTGGGTATAAAAAAACGTCAACAAAAAAAAGTCGAAAACACAACTCTCCATCTCTTTCTCTATATATTTCTCTTTATATCTTTTTATTTCCCTTTATCTCTTTCAATATCTTTCTCTATCATTATATCTCTTATTTTCCTTTATCTCTCTTAATCTCCGTTATTGCTGTTGCCATCTACGTATATTTGTACAATATAAATTATAAATGCAAAAACAAAGACAGTCACGAGCTTCAAGTTTTGCAAAACATACAGAGTCAACACAAATTCAACGTTTGAGAAACAACACAATCCACAATAGACATAACACAGAATGAACAAACAAACCATACACGAAGCTCAAATATTCATACTGAATTTACACACTACAGTAAAACATAATTTTGCAGATATGAAAAATAAACACATGTTTACATTTGCAGACTTTGTCACCAACATATTGTCTCTCCATAAAATAGAAAATTTCACTTCGGACAAAAACATGGCAACCCATGAGAGATCTCAATGCAGTGGATGACTTTAGGGTGACGAAAAAGTGTTCGAAAAAAAAGAAGATGAATGCAAAACATCAAAGATTACCTGAAAATGATAGTAGGCTCAAGTAGTATAGTTAAAGGCGGACATAAGTTTCGAAATGTTGTGATAACTGCTACATCTTGTCCTGAATATGAAAACTGGCGATATTGCAAGTAATGAGCGTAACATATTTTTAAAAAAAACATCAATTGTTTCACATTTTAGGCCCACATAAAAAATAATTCACACTCAGCATAATATGCTCAATTTAAGATATAAACAACCAAAAGTATGCATAAACAAAATGACACAAGTTCTAAAAATATTCAAAGCTTAAATTTCGTTGAACTTCAAAACATTCTAAAAATAACATTTCACATGTGCAATGCAATTGTAGATGTACACATTAGTAACATGTGCTAAGATTCGAAGGTTGCACAATTAAAACTACATATACTGAAAACTGAGCAGATGGTCATATGTGAGTTAGTGCTACAGATACTACATATAATTACGTGCTAAACTAGCAACATAACATGCAAACCTACCTGGGCTTTCAGAGAACGCTAGTAACAAAAGTTGCGGCAGTAAACAGGTAAGTCTATATGGCAGGACAAAACGTGTAGGCGAAAACTCGCAATGAAAAACAGGTGTATTTGAAGTTCTTCCGACTGCTGAAGAGGTAAATACCAGGGAGCAAAGGAGTATTTTTTTTAAAGAGAGCACGGTCACACGTGTGTTTCCAAAAATGTGGCCTTGTAAGACTTCTGTTTTATTGTCAGCACTCATACACTAACCTCGAAAGAATACAAATGATCGATCTAAACATCCAGCCAGAAAATAATAAAAAGGTACACACAACCTTTTGATACGTTACTTGTACTGCTACTGTTACTATTACTACTGCTACCACTAATATTGCTACTGCTACAATAGTACTATTACTGATATTACTACTACTACTACCGCTGCTACTACTACTGCTGCTACTACTATTGCTGCTACTACTAGTACTTTCGTAGAACACAGGCAGTTTGAAGTTTCACTTGAACACAACTGACAGACTATCCCTAAGGGGCAATGGGGTGTAAACATAAAAATACACATGACAATATACAAGACATTTTCAAAGTTTCGAACCGTTAGGTCTTTGTCTAGAACATATAAAACAAACAGTGAAAATCAATTTAAAAAAAGTAAAAACAATGTTATCACCACAGAGGCACCAGAGACACTATTGACATGTAAACAATATGAAGTTCAAGGTAACAAAGACGTACGTGTAAACATGTCATCATGGAAACGGGCTTTGTTGAAAAGGGAACGGGATATGAGAACAGAAATAAAAATTATTACGCAAAACACATGGACAGCAATACAATAAGGACCACACCAACACAATTTTAACAAATAAATGTTCGGAGTTCAGTATTAAAGGCTTGAAGGTACCAAACTAAAAAAAATACATCGGTTTTCAATAGCGTACCTAGATCTGTCATTCGTGGTGCAGAGATCATGTTGTTTTGGGTAAAAATTTGTTATTTCGGTTCTCATATCCCGTCTCCTGTTTGACAAAACCCGCTTCCATGACGACATGTTTAATTTACGTCATTGTCACCTTGAATTTCGTATTGTTTACATGTCAATAGTCTCTAGTGTCTCCGCGGTGGTAAAATTGTTTTTACAGTTTTTGTTTTCCACTATTTGTTTTATATATTTTCGACAAAGACCTAACAGTTCGAAACGTTGAAAATGTGTATTGTCACTTGTCTTATTTCGTGTTTACACCCAATAGCTCTTTAGTGACAGCCTGTCAGTTGTGTTCAAGTGAAAATTGAAAACCTTTGTTCGACGTAAGTACTGTTGTTATTTGTTTCACTGCAGTATTACCTTTTACTGCTATTACTACTGGTATTACTGTTGCTACTACTACTACTACTACTACTACTACTACTACGATTGCTACTACTGTTGCTACTAATACCAGTGGCGTAGCGTTAACAGACGCCAAAATTCTCGGCTTACCCTTACATGGTTAAACAACTTAAATAGCGCACACAAATTTAGGTATTTACTATAAACATTACAGAAAGATAATTGTATGTTTATTCTTGTTTTGAAAGTTATCTGTAATTGAAGCCAAAACTATTCAGCGTAGTATTTAGTTTACATCAGCAACGTTCATTCGCTGCCAAGAATATGACATCTGAATGTTTAATAGTGATTCACTCGTTCGTTCAGACACTGGCTTCAGACCAATCATGCGCATATAAATATTTATGATGATTAGAACTCAGAACTGAAAATTCTCTATCTATTACAATGTGACGTTGTCACGACAACATTGCGCTGGTTTTTGTTCCTGTGATGCAGGAAACTGTGTTATTTAGTGACTAATAATGCGTTAGTCATTAAGGCAATGTGCTCTGGACAATATCCTGAAGGTTTTCGGTGAACAGATTCACCAATATTACAAGATTATATAAGGTATGTTTTTTTAATTAGTCAATATTTTATATAGGCTCGTAAATATTTGTTTCTGGTGGTGGAAAAGATTGGGGGGAGAGAGGTACCTACCTACTAAAAGAGGCTACTCGGCGTCCCCACATCAAAAATTCATAATACGCCACTGACTACTACTATTTGTAATATTACCAGTTGCTCCTACAACAGTTCGATCCCCACCACAGACAATTGTGCATCCGGACCGTCCAGAATGCACTGGCAAACTACTGAACGTATTTATATTGCCTAAAAATCACTACAGCCTTAACATTCTAGGTTGATTGCCAAGTCATGTATAGGATATGCTACCAACTTTACTTCTACAGTTACTACTACTACTACTACTACTACTACTACTACTACTACTACTACTACTACTACTACTATTACTCTTTCTGCTCCTATTCTTGCTAATAATAATAATAATAGCTTACCTCTACTAGTACCATTACGACCACCACTACTGCTATTGTTCCTCTTCCTTTCCTGCTGTTACCCGGTACCGCTATTAGTGCTACAATTCTTATGGTAGGACAATGGTCTATCTATTAGATTTCGTGCATGATGCGAGCCAGAGACGGGAGGCGTATTGTGTCGCTGTTTTATTTTAACCATATGTTTCAACACATCCGACATCAGCGGTTGTTGATCTTCAGCTTACGATTCTGTGAAATCTAATAATACCTCGGATCCAGTATATGCAGCGATGGTAAATGCAAAGCAGAACTAAACATAAGGCTGGAGATGGCTTTAGCGTCCTTATCAAGGCTAACTGTGATTTGGAAAAGCAACATCAGTGTTGGAGTGAAAATCAAACTGTATAAGTCGCTGGTGCTTTCTGTTGTATGGTTGTGAGAGTTGGACACTCACTGCGGACATGGAGAGAAGATTACAGGCTTTCGAGTACAAATGCTACAGACAAATTCTACGAATTTCCTATAGGGAACATAAGACCAACGTGTACGTAAGAAATAAAGTAGAGATGTGTGCAGGTGTCCAGGAGCCATTGCTTTCAATAGTGAAATGACGAAAACTAGCATGGTTCGGACATGTATGCAGGCACGATTCCTTGTCAAAAACAATACTGCAGGGAACTGTCGAGGGTGGAAGAAGCAGAGGAGGGAAAATAAAGACATGGACAGACAACATCAAGGAATGGACAGGGCAAGATATTTCCATACTCATCCGCATCGCTGAGGATAGAATTGTGGATAGTGCGGAGGCATCCAATGTGGTACCCCTACGACCCTGAAGGGTTATGGGTTTATTGATTAATGATTGATTGAATAAGACTTCTAAGTTCAAGGTTCCTATAACTATCCCAAAAATTCACAGAAGTTAGCCACTATGTGAAATGTAGAGCTCATGTGATCTTATCAATTACGTTACTTCACGGTCATGGGTATTAAATGACTGCATGTAAACAAATTTATGAACCACATCAAGTCGTGGTCTAGACAACTCATGAATGTTATCCTTGACAATAATCTTAAATTATAAAGTTTAAGGTTATGACAAGAACCTCCCCCCCCCCCCACCCCAAGGTTTGTTCGTGGATGGTGATAACAATCACTAAAGGTTGAAAACCATAAACAAACTCCGAAGTGTTTTGTGGTAATTTTGCATGCTAGTTTTGGAAGTTCATAATTCATTAAAATTGAGTATAAAGTGGTTCTTAGGATAAATAATTTAAAATTATAATTAAACGTTTTCAGCAAAAAATATATCATCCTTCTGGGTGATATATAAAAGGTAAATGTATGTCCCATAGCAACAACCTGCTGTCAGGGATGAAGATAACTCTTCATGTACTAAGTCGTCGCAGCAACTATTAGGTGGGGTGACCAGTTCCCTTCCTTCTATCTTTACCCCCCCCCCCCCATAACTCATCCGTCAGGTATTCATTTACAGCTTAGTCAATTGTGTGATCTATAAGCGACACACACATACACACAAAAATCAGACATACCTTGTTCGCGCACAAGCTCTGAGAAATGCACGTGTAAGTTAAACACACGATAACACATTTCTAAAGAAGATTTCTACCTGCTTTCGAATTATGTGAATGATGTTCCGAACACACTTCATAAAGAAATATTACTGTGTGTAAATTATCTTAATAATGTGCTGATCACAACAATTGGTGAAGAAGCATGACTGTGTGAATTATCCTAATACTATCCTCATTATAACCACAGATAAGAGTTATTACAGTGTATAAATCATGGATGGCAGAGGCTGAAGACATACTGCGAATAGTATGTGAATTGGAAGAAATATGAAAGGGCAGTGAATGGGTGGAGGTAGAAACTGAGAAGAAATCACTGACTAAAGTAATAATACAACTAGATAAAGCGTGTCGAAAATGGACGGAAGTCAGGGCTCAGGATACAGTGCACGAACTCGCCCAACTACACTCGAAACCACAAGACATAATTATATACACTGATGGCTCCGTTAACAGAAACACATATAAACGCGGGTGGGGTTTTGTTGCCTACAGAAACGACGTGAAGTTGGTTGAGAAATCTTCAGCATATTCTACTGTCACATCGAGCATGAGGATGGAGATAGAGGGAGTTACAGCAGCTCTTAATTGGTTGATAACTGATACATCAACACACTCGATAATACTCAGTCTCTCAAAGCATATTGCGCAAGGTAGAAAAGTTCATGCTAAGAAAAGAATGGTGGGACCTATTGAACAATTCAGTTGTCCAGAGCATTACATGGATATACTGCCCTGGTCATGCTGGGGTCAGAGGAAACGAAAGAGCCGACTTATTGGCAGACAATGCGGTGATAGACGGCACATTGCTGAGAAGAGATAAAGCAGACTTAATGAAGGCAGTAATAAATTAATTTCATGATGCAGATGATGTCAATGAGGTTGAGAACGTACACATACAGAGAATGTTAGAAATGGGAGTATCTAGAGGTGAAGGAAGGAAAAGTAAATTCTTTGGAAAGCCCCGAAGATCACACAATCAACACCTGACCGGAAATAAGAGTCTACATACACTGGGAAGGCTGCTGGAGCGGAGGGCGAAGCACTTATGGGAATGTCCTGCGTGTTGTGAAGCCAGTTCAAGAATCAAGAGAACTGTGTATAAATTACCGTAATGATGTTCTGATAAAAACACTTAAATGAGAATTATGGCTGGCATATTCTTTCCAGAACGTTGTCTATGTCGTGGATACTCTGAACGACTCTCTGTCTCGGGCAAGCAGACCCACGTTGGCCAGAGACATGTTCATACATTCTTCGATGTCGCTAAGCCATCATTTTTTAAAATCTTCCTCTTTTTCTTCTTTCAGGCATTCTGTCATCTAGAATCAGCCTTTGCATGCCATCTTGTCTCTTTTAAGTGTTAAAAAAACTGTAGTTTTCTTCTTATGATTGTATTTAGAAGCCAACACACATTTAATTTCAGCATTTTCAAAATTTCTAAGTTCTTTTCCTTTGCCCATAATTTTCGTAGGATTTTTCTGTAGCACTTCATTTTAAATGAATTTATCCTTCGTTATATTATCTTGTTTAAAGCCAGTCTCGCATCCGTATGTTGCCATTGGAAAGACACGGTTTTAAAAAGGTTATACTAGTGTCATAATTACTACTTTGCCGCAGCTTTCTCATTTGTGTTAATTTGAGTGTTACAATTGCGAATCTTCTAATCTCAACTGAACAATACCCGGAACAGTTATGTTTGCTCACAGATATTTGAATTTGTTTACACATTACAGTTCAATATTGTCTATTTTGATTATTTGTTTGATCTTTGTTTTGTCTGGTGTCATAATTTTTGCTTTCTTTGCGTTTAGATATACTATTTCTTACGTACATAATTGTCTTATGTTCTCGGTAGGGGATTCCTAAAATTCTTCTGTAATATTTGTATTGGAAGGCAATGTAGTGTTCTAGAGATAAAGATATAGAAACAGTATATATCTTTATAAAAAACTAATCTAGAAATAAGAGGGCTGGAGTAACATGAGTAAATATCAAAATAAACATAAATAGGTTTACGTGTTACCAATAAGCCTATATGTAAATAAAGTGAAATAATAATGGGACACAATGATATGAGACGTTTCCACTAACAAAACCCTCATTCGAACAGATAAAAGATCACAGTCAACACATTTTACATAAGGCACGCATTTGGTATGATGGTAATGGTAAGGAAAGAAGGGAGGAGGCGAGGGGAAAACAGAGGAGGCAAAGATATCAGTATGACAGGAGGAAGAAAGGGGTGTGAGGGGAAGATGAAAGTGGTAAGTAAGGCGGGGGAAAGCGCTCGGAAAAAGTCAAAGGTTGAATGGATTGAAAATGATAAAATGGAATGCAAATAAAATATAAGTGTATTTAGCTAGATGATCTGCTGGAAGTCCGTAGTGAAAAAGAAATATGTTATAGAGACGCCGAGTTAAATAGTAGCCATTTGCATTCCATCATATCATTTTTACTCCATCCGTCATTTTACTTTTTCCGTGTGCTTTCCCCACCTCAATTATCACTTTCGTTTTCCCCCTAACTTCATTTTGTTCCTTCAGTCATTCTGCACTATCTTTGTTTCCTCCTTCTTCTCCTCTCTTCATTTCTTATTTCCTTCTCATCACCATAATTTCATACGTATCTCTACTGTGTCTGTGTAAAATTTGATGATTCTCTTCTTTTGTCTGTCCTATAGTGGTCTCTTTAAGAGTTTTTATTGGATGTAGGTACACAATATAATCCAAGTGATCAAGGAAAAACAGGAATCTGTCCTATCAGCAAAGATATATTAGGCTGTGTAACCAGCTCGCAGGATATATCGTAGAATGGTTGTGGTTAATCACAAAGTAATTAAAAATTAAGAACTAGCACATCCACACAACTACGAAGAAATTCATTCAAACATCCCCCATCCAACACTCCTTGTCGCACACCTTCTTACTGACTTTACTGTACTTATTTATTATCTTACTTATTTAAATATATTTTACTAATAACTGACGTATGCACTTATTGACCAACCATCTTTCACATAAACACACCTACTTATTTCAGCGCATAAACTCACTGAGTCGTACAAATCATCAGCCGTCTTTAACTTTTAACACTTAAGCACAACTATAGACTGTCGATCCCAAGAGCACACAATACGGTCAGCTACTCTTTGTTTCTCACGCATAAGTTTACAGACTATACTTTAGCTGTCTTCTTAAACAAAGAAATACGAAATTGAACGAATAAATAAGCTACCAATCCCATGTATTGAGAATCACTGACATTAAAGTTTACCTCTGTTTTCTCAAAAGGAATAAAGACATGAGAAGGTATATTTTTAGGATAGGGGCTTAGGGTTGGTAACTCTAACCATGACCAACAATGTATAGAAAACCTTTGCACATAATTAATTATGACTTAATTAATTACTTTTTTATTATTGTCGTAATTTCCATTTGTCACTACTTATATACTTGGAGTCGCCATGGCTATTTTTGACATGCGACTCGAAATATTTAAATAGTGACCAACAGAAACACTAATTTTTTTAAAGTAACGAATTAATTCTGAGCAGAGGTTTTCTAATGCCCTAACCTTAAACCCTAAAAAAAAATATTAAAAAAAATATCGGAAGTTCTGGTGCGACGACAATATAAATTATAGAAAACAACAAGTATGAAATGGTTTGATCGTCTCGTGATGGTTAAGCACCTACATCTGCTAGAACTGACATGCAGAATAGTGCATAATTATAAAACAAATATAAAATAAATTAAATATTTTCCTTTTTACTACTATTATGTATTGTCTTTCCACAGGGGAATGATGGTCGATAGTATCCACACTTGCTGTTAAGCGTTGGAGTGGGATCATCAGTTGTTGTTCCCAGGTTAGATTTTCTTGGTCTACTTTTGCTTTATGTTTGGAAATTCTTTTGTTAAAAAAACAACCTTCCATTACTGCGTGTATTCCTGTTAAGGAGTGCAGGGAGGGTTTTTGGCTGTTGAAATTAAGGTCGCTTTGCTATAGCTGTCGCCGCGACGTGTACAGAAAAACGTTTTTATTGCATCTCCGAAAAACAAATATCCTTATCCCAACCGTGAATTGAACCCGATACATCAAGACCGACATTCTGGTCATACGGCCACGCGCTCCACTATTATTTTGTTATATGCTCTTATTGGTATTTAGTATGGGATAATTTTCATTTGTAAACTTTTTACTGCAATAGAACAAATCGACGTTCCGACTAAAAGATCTATATCAAGATATGAACAAACAAATAAAGAAGGAAGCACCAAAATACAAGACGGACTACGTGGAATTATGTGCTATAAGGCATAGATCAGATTCTAATCCTTGTTATAGAAGACTTCATAATTCCATGTAGTTCCCTTCTATATTGGTGCTCTTTACCATGTTGGTTTGTCCCTATCTGGATAAAGACCGTATTTAAGTAAATCAGTAATTATTCGGTAAGCCTCAACCCACATGTTCACCATCTTCACATGTCGACCCACATGACTACCTTATAGATGTTCTTCTGTAATATTTGTTGATTAAGGAGTATATTTGATTTATATGTTATACTTTCTGGTTTTATTGATGACTTTGCCAAAGCGATGTACATTAAAGTGTGTTTCGTGTTATCTCCAATTTTACAAATACTTATTCCCAGCATGGTCCATGGGACATATTTTTATGTCCCATCCCATCCCATCCCATGGCAATTTATGCCAGTCCCATCCCATCCCATCCCATGGGATTACTATTATAATATTAATATGGAATACATTTAAAATAAAATTATGAAATTTATGAAAGTTTAGGTTTAGTGTCTACTAAATAGGACTACATATACAAAGAGACATGCAAAACGACAAAATTTATTAACTTTATGACAATTCAGTATCATTCTGACACTCTCATTTTATTAGACCATTTCTGAGTCACTCTGCTCATTCAGCACATTATCAATTTCCCGCTGATCGACTGCTTCTACTAATTCAGTTAATTCGGGTAATCCGTGAACCATTTCCACAATGTTCATCTTACATGCAAATCTGATGTACACAGAGTTTATAACGAGAGCTGGTGACATCCGTTTTCGTAACTTACTCAACAACAATCCGGCCATGGGAAATACAAATATGTGCTGTCCCATCCCATCCCATCCCATGGGACGTTTCCCATGGGAATAACATTCCTATGGACAAGCATGCTTATTCCTGTTAGTATTATTGTAACTAAAGTCACCGTCAAGGATTGTGCGTAATACATATTTTTTTGTATTATATGCCTATTTTTATTGTATGTTCTAATGCATCGTTAGTCTATCTAGAACTATCTCAGATGGACCAACGGTGCATTAAGCGTTGTATGGTCAGCACTAAGCTGGTATCTTTTACTTTCCCTGTTTTGCAATGGTATGTGATTTGGGCACTTGATGAGGCATATTCAATTTTCAATATTATCCTACAGGGGGCATTTGAAGGTGGAAGAAAAGGTGTAAAGGAAAGTATGGTATACAAATATTAAAGATTGGACAATATTACGTTCTTCTACACGCAAACAAGGAAATGAGAACAAAAAGGAGCTACGACATTTTTGTGTTGATGTTTTTAAAGTGGCACTTCCAAGAACCTCTGAGGGGTTATGAGCTTGGAGATGATAAAATGTGTCAATTTCTGGAGCGTGTGTTGATCTGGAAGCAGTTAATAACTTATATGAAAATCTTCTCGACTGAGAATCGAACCAAGGACTACACTATTAACATGTTAGTGACCTAACCACAACGCCTCTGCGGCACTCATATAGTTAGATTTCCAATGAAAAATTGTGTGCATGGCTCTGTGAATAAATGACATATTTAGCTATTACATGTCACGCTCTTTTGGGTTTATCTCTTGAAGCCACGGAGTTTGGTTGGTGATATGAGTGGTACTTTTGACAGGAGGCGAGCATCTTCATTTAAAAGGAGTACATATGGGGAATTGACCAGTTCTGGGCATTGCTATATAGAGAATAAGACAAATGTGTACGTAAGAAATACAATAGAGATGTATACACATACATGTCCACAAGAACCACTACTTTCAATAATGAAACGACGAAAAATTACATGATTTGGACATGTATGCTGACAAGATTTATTTTCAAAAATAATATTTGGTTCATGTCTGGAACGTGTGACCAGCAATTTGAATATTTATTTTGGCTATGTTTATCAATCTATGTTTATCATTTATTAATTTAGATGTAAAGTTATTTAGGGTTAGAGTTAGTTATGTAAAACACAACTCTCCTAACCTTAACCCTAATCCTAACCCTAAAATATTATATTTAAATTATTGATTGATTAATTATTGATATAATATTTAAATTTAATACCCATAAAACTAGCAGTTTGTCACACGCTGCAGGCATGAATGTATTTTTTTCAGGGAACAGTGAAAGAAGCAGAGATAAAAAAAAACACCAAACAACATGAACAGACAAGCATTGGGCGTCGGGATTTTTCATCATTGATCCGCGTCTCTGAAGATACAAATCGGTGGAGACTGCGTAGATTCATCCAATCTGGTACTTCTAAATCGGTTATAGTCCAGTCGGGTTGTGAGCTTATGGATATGGGAAACTCGAGTATAATTACATAAATCCTCTGAGCAATTTGGTCACTTCTTGAGCATTACCAGTTATCTAGTTTAAATACAATGTAACAATTTATAAATAAACTTTTTTATACTGGTTTAAAAGGCTTGATTATAAGCAAAGATCACTGTATATTTACTACACACAGGGAAAGATGTTTTTACAAACAGTAGTGTACGTCATCTAATGTGAAGAGCCAGGTTTATTTTCGAGTGTGAAATACTTGAGTGTGAAACGACGTGAAACATGACCTGAAAAGAAAATAAAGCTATGTCAGCGTAATTGAAATGCAGTGAGGTACAGACGACAATAGTAGTGTATCAGCGATGGAACGAGCCGCGAGAGATCTGGATGTGCCGAGTGTGCCGAGTGTGCCCGAGTGTGCAACCGAATGTGCAACCGAATGTGGAACCGAATGTGCAACCGAATGTGCAATCGAATGTGCTGAGTGTGCTCGCACATTCAATATGGTGGTGAAACCTGTCAAAACCGGTCGAAACCGGCCGAAATCGCGCGGTGTGTGTGTGCCCGGGGCGGGGGCAGACGGCTAGTAGGGCGGCGAGGTCCCCGACCCAGACAACTGGAAAAGGGGTGGGTAGTATATATGTGTTTGTATGCTGGGTGGGTAGTGTTTTCCATGCAAAATTGTGTTGAAAACTATGGCTATGGTGCGCTGTGTGTGTGTGTTATATAAATATATGTAACATATGACAAAAATGTTCATTAACATAAATGGATACGAGGTGGAAACATCCTTTTACAGCTATGATTGCTGGTCCGACCGGGTGTGGAAAAACTGTTTTTGTGCAAAATTTCTTAAAATATGTGCACGAGATGGTGGATCCGATACCAGAGGAAATTATCTGGTGTTATGGTGCGTGGCAGGCTGCGTATGAGACCATGCCTGGTGTTAAATTTATTGAAGGACTACCAGACGTTGAGCAATGGAATGGTGATAAACCAAGACTGTTGGTTATTGATGATTTGATGAGTGAAACAGATGATCGCGTTACTAAATTATTCACTAAAGGAAGTCATCATCGGAGTCTGAGCGTGTTGTATATTGTGCAGAATTTGTTTGGTAAAAACAAAGAACACAGAACCATTAGTCTGAACTCACACTATATTGTGCTTTTCAAGAATCCTCGTGATGGGTCACAGATTATACATTTGGCCAAGCAAATGTACCCCGGTCAGAATAGTTATGTGCAAGATAGTTTTAAAGACGCAACAGCGTCTCCACATGGTTATTTGTTGATAGATCTCAGACAGGCAACACCGGATCATTTGAGATTGCGGGGTCATATATTTCCTGGAGAAAACCAAGTCGTATACGTTCCAAAATAAAAATGACTGACGCTTTGAGACGTCACGGTCCGATGTTAAAAACCCTGTGCCGTGCAAAACCAGCTGTCGTGAAGAGTATAATAAAAACAGCATCACCGGCGCTCATACGCACCCTGTGTGAATGTTCCCACAATATCTTAAAAGGGCATGTTCGTCTTACCAAGCATCAGAAGACCCGACTGCAACGACACAAGACTAATCTCAGACTGCTCACTCGCAAAAAGACTACCGTGAAAAGAAGGAAACATATTCTTCAACAAGGGGGTTTCATAGGTGCGTTACTGAAACCTGTCCTGAGTGTGTTGGGTAGTCTCTTGGGTGTATAATGGCCAAGAAAATGTTGCTGATCGACCCACGGGTACTAGAAACTTTACAGCAAAAATCGACGTACACACCACCTGATAGTTTAACGGATAACATGCGTGATCTGGATCAACAGATGCGTGATGTTTTAGATCGTTCTGATTTATCTAACGCTGATAAAGCTAGACTTTACCAGCAAACATTACAACAGTATTTGATTCGCCTTGACCAGTACAAAAACAGACCGTTGGGTTTATTAGACTTCAAACCACCTTCGTTGGTACCTGTAGAACCAGCACATAACAAACCAACTCTGTCGGTCCCTATCGAACCACCACATAAAACTGAAGAAGCAGCTGAGAAAATTCCAGACAAGGTTGAAGTGACGCCCGACCCACCTAAACGTTCGCTCAGGAAGAAAAGGAAAAGTAAAATTCCTACGCCTACCAAAACACCCATTTGGGAATCATGGTAGACAAAATGTTGTCGCGCCATTACTACAACCCTAAGAAAGCTGGAGCGTATGGTGGTGTTAGTGGTTTACAACGTACCACCAAACTTGAAACAAAACAAGTCAAAGACTGGCTAAGGCATCAGGATACTTACACTTTACATAAACCTATTCGGCGCCGCTTTAAAAGACGTGTAACCATAACAGGTGGTATAGACCAACAGTTTCAAGCTGATTTAATTGATCTTACAAAGTTAAGAAAATACAACGATGGATATTCATATTTGGTGACGTGTATAGATGTGTTTAGTAAATTCGCTTGGGCTGTTCCGATCAAGAACAAAACTGGAAAAGCTTTAGTCGAAGCTGTGAGTAGTATTTTAGAACAAAGAAAACCAATAAATTTTCAAACCGACAAGGGTTCGGAATTTACCAATAAAACATTTCTCAAGTTTCTTAAAGACAACGGTGTTCATTTCTTCACAACTGAAAATGAAGATGTCAAAGCCGCTGTTGTCGAACGGTTCAATCGTACATTGAAGGAGAAAATGTGGCGATATTTCACTAAAAGCAATAAACCTCGTTATGTAGATGTGATAAACGCCTTGCTTCGAAACTATAATTATTCATTTCATAGGAGTATTCGGATGGCGCCTGTAGAAGTTAATACGGCTAATCAAGCCCAAGTGTGGAATACGTTATATGGAGAGCGACCAACAGACAGAAAAGTATATTTCAATGCTGGTGATAGGGTGAGAATCGGGCTAGGCAGACATAATTTTAAAAAAGGATATACACCTGCGTGGACAGAAGAACTGTTTACCGTCAGGCAGATACAACCGACAACACCTATAACTTATACGATCAAAGATGATGCGGGCGAAGAAGTGCAAGGTTCCTTTTACAAAGAAGAACTTCAAAAAGTTGGTGACAAAACAACGTTTCGTATCGAAACAGTCCTAGAAGAACGTGGGGTTGGACATCGGAAACAGTATTTAGTCAAGTGGTTCGGCTATAATGCTTCATTCAATTCCTGGGTGTCGGCCACAGACATTACAAGATACTAATGGAAATTGATCAAATTGAAACAGTATTACGGCCAGAAGAAGAAAGAGCAGGGGTACGAACATCACTCTGGGTCTTATTCGGTAAACTGGTCCCACGTTTAGAAATTGTTTTCCTTTGTCAAATGATTATTATATATGTGGTGATTGGTGTTTCATTATTTAATCTGTCTCGAGTCGACCTCGATGCACCTGGCGCCAAGATCTGGATCGCCTTACTGAGTAGCTGTTTGGGATACATGCTACCAAACCCAAAGCTAGGATGAGTTTCTACGTTACCTTACCGAGCAATTCTTCAATGAACATTTATCCGGACAATAACCCCAGCCATTATTTTGTCAAACTTCCACAAACTATAGAGATGAATTCCCAATATGAGGTGGGTCTAGCTGAAATTCAATTTCCAAACACATATTTCAACGTTCTTGATGGTGAGGTGTGGTTGACATATGTTCACCCACCATCTAATAACCTGAACGGTGTAATAACTATGCCGGCCGGTCTATACGACTCCCCAGAGGGTTTTATCTACGAACTTAATTCTAAGCTGACCAATGCTGGTCGTATTGCGAAAATTTATTACAATAAAGCTTCAAAGAGAGCCACAATTAAGATTCTCGATGAAGGTACTGAACTTGCACTGAGTGAGACGCTGAAAAATATTTTAGCACTACCAAAAACACGTCTGATTTATGACGACCCAGATCGAACCAGTCAAGATATGGTCGATATGGATCGCGATATGAAAAATGTCTACGTGTATTCAGACATTGTATGTGCGCGTTCAGTGGGTGATGCGATGGTCCCACTATTACGCTCTGTACCCATATTGGACAAGACAGCTACCTCAGTGTTTCGAATCTATGATAAACCCCATTATGCACCTCTGAGTCGCTTCTCGTTTGATGCCGTTGAAATCCTTTTAACCACAGACCAAGGCAAGAAGATCGCATTTACAGCTGGAACGTCAACGGTGACACTTCATTTTCGTTCTCGCAAACGGTTTGACTTGGAGTAAACAATGGTTAGACACGCAACAATCCACAGAAATCCTAAGCTATATGAGGAATTTTTCTGTAACCAAGCTGGGAATGGGCTACCTGTATTTGTCGGCGGTAGACATCAAAAAGGACACGGGCTAGGTAGTTTCTTTAGCGGTCTGGGTAGAATGGTACTACCCTGGTTAAAAACAGGTGGTAAAGCTCTACTTAGAGAAGGTGTCACTTCTGGTTTACAAGTGGCACAGGATGCTTTAGGTGGTGGGAATATTCGTGATTCTATGCGAGATAGAGCCAAAGAAGCTGGCCAGCGCCTATTGGCTGGTGCTGTCGACCACGTTACCCAATCGGGTCGTGGTATTAGACATCGAAAACGACCAACACCACCGGGTGCCCCCTGCCGGAAAAGAATAAAACCAGCCGCTAAACGACACCGAGCTCATTCCAAGCAGAACAAGACCCGAGACATATTCGCGTAATGGCTCTCATTCACCCCAACTCGTGTGAATGTCTTCATTCTGGACTTGATTTGTTTAGTGTACCACCAACCCAAACAGCTGTTGACGAGGGTCAATATGTGGAAATTCATCCCCTGGCTGCTTTAGCGCCAGGGGCACCCATCGAGTTTGTTATTTTGGGTAATAGTGAAGATTACTTGGATCTTTTCAACACCTTTTTACACGTAAGAACCAAAGTGACACTACCCAACGGTGATAGTCTACCACCCAATACTGAAGTTGGTCCTGTGAATTATTACATGCACAGTTTATTTTCTCAAGTCGACGTTTCATTGAACGATACTCTTATCACTGCTAGCGAAAACACGTACCCTTACCGAGCTTATATTGAAGCTACTTTGAATTATGGTGATGATGCTAAAAAGGGTCATTTGTGTGCCGCGCTCTACTACAGAGATACACCAAAAGCCCATGAAGATACGCAGGGGGATACGAATAACGGCTTTAAAATTCGCCGCCAACTGGCAACGGCGAGTGAAGAAATGGATATGATGGGTAAATTACACGCTGATATTTTCGCTCAAGACAGATATATGTTGAATGGTGTGGATGTAAAGATCAAGCTAACACCATCTAAAGATGTCTTCAACCTGATGGCTACAGATGGGACCGTTGGTTACAAAAGTGTTATCACCCATGCAGCGCTAGTACTTAGAAAAGTCAAACTGAATCCAGCCATCTCACTAGCCCACGAGAAAGCCTTAATGCGAGGTAATGCCAAGTACCCGATAAAACGGGTTGGTTTGAAAACATTTTCCATCCCTAATGGGATGCTATCACACGTTCAAGATAATTTATTTTTATCACAGACACCCACAAGAGTCGTTATTGGTTTGGTTGATGCTGGTGCCTTTAACGGTAATCTTAAGAAAAATCCATTCAATTTTCATCATTTTGATCTGACGTATTTAAACCTGTTGGTAGATGGTAGAAATGTGAGTGGTAAACCACTGACTATTAATTACGCCAATGATCAGTACATCAGAGCGTTCTTTGGTAGTCTAACAGCCCTAGGTTTTGTCGGTAAAGATGCTGGAAATGGTATTGACGTTAGAGGTTTTAAGCATGGTTATAATCTCTACGCTTTTGATCTGACCCCTAGCTTGCTTGATGGTGATCAATTTGAGATGGCCAAGACTGGGCCACTGGCCATTGAACTGAAATTCGCCACCGTGACCGCATCGGCTATTCAAGTTTTAATTTACTTTGAAGTTGACAGTGTTTTGGAAGTATCCAAGACCAGATCAATTCTTACAGACTTTTTAGCTTGAGAGAATGAACACTAACCAGATCTACGAGCTATTAATACAGGATATCTGGATTCGGCGCCTCGGTTTAGTACGAGTCGTACCAGTGGATAAGTTACCGAGATACATTGACCCAACTCTGACAGCTGCTTTTGTTGTCAATACAGACCCCAGTTATAGACCAGGATCCCATTGGGTGGCAATTTATTACGATGGTGTTGGAACATTTACATATTTTGATTCGTTTGGCCTGCCACCCAGACATTCAGAGATTATCAAATTTCTAGAAAGAAATTCAAATAGACCTTATGTTTACAACCCGAGAGTACTACAAGATTTGTTGAGTTCTACTTGCGGCTTATACGTTGTGTATTTCTTAATGTTAAAAGCACGCGGTGCGTCCATGGCATGTGTGTTGCGACCTTTCACGGTCAAACAATGGAAAAATGATAAGCTTGTATACGCCCTAGTCTGGAACCAGGTCAAACAAAAGTCACGAGTACAACATCTGTGACCTAGATACCACAGCGTTCCCAAGCCATGAGTCATTAATCAAATCTGCCAGCACCTGTGACCTAGAAACGCCATACTGGCGTGGGGTCATCCATGAGGCATGGCACAGACGCGACCAATCGGGAGCCCGGCCGCCGCGCGCGCGTGGGGTGCTCCGGCCGCCGCTGTGTGTATAAATAAGAAGTTCACTTGATATAAACCTCACATCGCACTACCAGTCTAGAAGTGATATTTCCAAGTCCTGTTGTATCAAGAAGATGGCTTCACCAGTTACATACTTTTCCAGAACTAACGATATGATTAAACCATTAGGTGATGGTGTTAATGCAGTGGCTGTATCATCCTTCAAGAAACCTCTTATTCAGATTCGCAGATACTATGGTAATACACACATAAAGTATCCTACCAAAACAGGTATCACGATGAGTCGACAAGACTTTGTCGATCTAGTAGAACTACGTGATGTTATTCTGAATGAATTTGATAGAATTTCCAGTGTTTTTCCTACAAAGCAAACTTCAAATGCTCCAGTTACAAATACATATGACGATTCATCAGTTTCAGTTTCAAACACGTACATTGATTCATCGGCTCCAGTTTCAAACACCTATGACGATTCATTCCCATATGGTTGTGGTAACCTAGAGATGTATCTCACACCTGATTACGAACCTGTCTATGTACCTGAACCATCGGTATCAGCCCTAGAAAAGAAAAATATCAACAAACCCAAACCAGCCAAGAGACAAAGAACACAACCTGTTTTGTTACCGCTTTATCAACAGTGAATTATGCAGTGAACATTCTTTTTTTCTTATTTATTTTGAAAAATGTACACGATTCATAAATAAATATTTTTTTTTTTTTTTATATCTCTAAAACAATTTGTTGTCAAGTGTTTTCAAGTTCTCGTTTACCGTGCTGTCTGTACTGTGTGTTTCATTGTCTTGCTACAAAGAAGCATCTGTCAAACCAGAGGGCCAAGGTTATCCACAGGTCAAGACCTTATACATTAGCCAGAGGGGCAAGAACAGCAACTAAACACCAGAAGTTATCCGCAGGTCAAGAAATTCAGATAAACCCAGATCCACTCCACGAGATGCGGGTTACACCAGGGGTCAGATACAGGGCAGGGTGGGAAGCGTGGTTTTTGGGTCAGAAAACAGACAAGAACCCATTAAGTGGTGGGTGTTAGACTCGGGAGACATATACATTTAAAACATACAAATATAAAACAAACAAAAAAGGGTTAAACATATGAAATACTTTTATTTACGTACTTTTTTATATTGTTGAACATACCAAGGTATACAATTAAGAAAAATGGATATGTATTTTCATAAAACATTTCAAGTGTGTATCATTTATACAACATAAATTTATCAAATAGAAAATGTACAATGTCATAAAAAGCATAAAATTATGAAAAGACCATAAATAAACATTTATAAGGAGCATGAAATTAGGCAAAGGACATACAAATTTCTAAAGGCATAATCATTACATTATGAAATTATACAACAATTCCGACACCAAGTACGAATTTGAGAAAGGTTATATAGAAAGAGGTGTTGTTGAGACATTATCTGACTGTACCTGTCGTTTAATATAAAAGTAAGAAAGTGAGTCTCTGTGTTGTTCGTAAGTGTACACAGCTGTCCCTGTCGTCTTAAAACCCATATTCTTACCCCCACTACTCTGTCTAGTTGTCAGAACGTCAGAAAATGTCTTTGCGTCAAATTTATTTTGCGTCTTGCTTAAACCCTTTGTCGATGTCTTGTCGTAGGGTCCATAACAATGATAAGTCTTGCTACATAACGAGATCATCCCTATACCACCATATTCGAGCTTGAATAGACCCGGCTTTCGTTTATCGAATAGCCTTGCCTCGATGCACTGGGGGCAGTCTTTAGGCGGGTCGAGTAAGAGGTCTATATGAGCATGACAGGTTTCCCTAGGAAACCACTGGTCGTAGACTCGTCGATATTCAGCCCTCATGCTAGGTTTAATGACGTCATGCAGACTGTCAGCTGCTAGGGCTAAATAAAGAGAGTCCGTATCCATCTCTGTCACCTCAAAATCACGCCTGTCCACAAATCTATCGAGGAAGTCATAGTAAAACGCAAGCATCCTAAGCTTGGCGTATTGGTAAACGAAAAAACCAATCTGGATGGGCAGGTCCCATTTCGTGCGCTGATACCATGATTCAACTTCGTATAGATCAGGACCAACCTCGACCATCTTCTTAAAGTAGGGGCTATTGACCAGGGTGTCGGTAGCTGTAGGGTCCACATACACCACTTTAGTATGTTTCGCTTTATTAGTGAGGGTTTTTCCATAAGCCGCATTCCCAAGTAATTTCATAGTATCACTTGTAATAGATGCGGCTGGTGATAGATCACCCTCACGACGAGCACTGGTAACAGTATCACCAAAGTGACTGAAGCATGCTACAGGTTCATACTCTATAATCTGGTAAATGTATGTAACCACTAGACCATGCTCCAGATACCACTTTAGCAGGGGTGTGGCCAACAGGATTTTATTACCAACATAGCTCCCAATAAGCGTGCGACGGGGTGTGGTCAATAGATTGTGCTCTTCAGCGTATTTCACCATCAGTGGGCCAATATCTGCCCGACTGACATCAATATTCTTAAAGATGGGTGTCATTTCTGAAAAATGTGGTTTTAAAGTGTCTGGGACGTGAATGTCACATTCCACAAGACCAAAACACGACCCATCGACAACCGCTGCAAGAATTTGTTCTTGGGTGGGTTTCGTGTATTTTGCGTAGGATGGTTTACGCCGAGTGAATGTAGCAGCTAGAAAGTCTCTGATGTCTTTCTCTTTCTTTTTTAAGGCCTGCCATTCACATTCCCAACACTCGACAAGCAGGCCCAAACATGCGGAAGACAGAATACCCCGAATCTCACATGTTTTGGCATACAACTCAGCCAGTGGTTTTTTGTTGACTGGATTGATGACATGGCCTGCAGTGATTGGACAGTTGGGGTGTCCATGGAACATGCACCCATGAAATTGGTAGGCGGTGCGTTTCTTTACACAATAGCCATCCACTGGAATGTTACGCTCACTCAACCGCATTTCCTTGCCATTGAATTGAGTTATTAGCTTTGTGTTGTTGGTGTGTTCCATCCATGCTAGCCACTCCCTACATTGTATGGTGTACAGACTACGTCTGTGTTGCTTAAAACCATCATCCTTGGTCCGGGTGATTGTATAATCTGTGGGCATTTCCTGCATTAATGCCCACAAATAAAGTGCATTAGCGTCATACCCCTTAATGCTCTTAACCAACTTTCCACCACGAATGTTGGTTTTATCCACCTCATGGTACCTATGAAAAATAATTGATGGACCACCGGTAATATTGTGTCGTATGATGTTGTGTAGTTCCTTCTCATATTTGGCACACAACGTAAATACGATACCGCGTGGTAGAGTTTTAAACAGGTACCTGAGGGTGATTCCAGGCACAGAGATGGCATCTTTGAACATGTCAATACCTAGGTCAGCGTAGAATGAAACCTGGCTGGCCAAAGCAGCCAACATGGGAACAACATCTTTGTTGTTGTACCACTCTAGAAAATCCTGCAACGTCTTCATTTTATTGACTCGCCAGATTTTTTGGCAGTACTCATACTCTTCAACAGATATGTTGGACCTTTTAAGCTTTGAGTAGAATGCCGCGTGTGGTGGTAAGCGTGTTTCCTTCAACTGCGCCAGGTCTGTTACATACTCATAGCAGAAAAAACCTTTCTGCTCGACTACTTTGTAAGCCGCCAGATACTTACTGTAACTAAAGCCTGGCGCTAGGTAATTGACAACATCTAAAAATTTTAATGTGTCAGTGGCTATGCACATAAAGTTGTTATTTCGCTTCACAGCGAAGTTGAAGGGCCCATTTTCACTGGGGTGGTTCAGAAAATATCGGGTGAAATATGGTTTAATCAAATTGACATCATATTTCCCCGAGTTAAACCCAATCACGGGCAGTTGGGCGAGATAACCCTCGAGTCTAGCCAACTCTTTACAATGCCCACCCATCAGCAAGGCCTGGCGTTCTGATTTAAACAGTTTTCTTAACCGTTTACCAGCGGTTTCAGCAATTTTTTCTAAATACTTCAACACGCGATTGACCAGCGCTTGAGGATCGCCTGTGCTGACGAAACAGACAGGGTCTGTCATACCACACACATTGGATGCTACAGAACACGACATAGGGATATGTTTTGCGATATATGTCGTGTTACTCGTCGACTTTTTTTCACAGTCGGACGAGTCGAAATAGCATTCAAAGTCGAAAGTGGCTCTGTAAGGGTAGATATACACTGGCTCATCATCATCCTCGACTGGTAAAAGTTTTGCCATTACCTCAAAGATGGTTTCGGGTGGTGTGTAGAACCCACCCGGGTAGACGCCAGTGCTGCTACCACCTGTACAGGTTTTCTCGTGGTGGGTGAGTTTAAAGTTATCTCGCCAGACTTTCCCACATTTGGGGCATCCGAAGGAGTGGCTAGCACCGTCAATATTACTTATGTACATAAAGTGCTCTTTATGTTGGAGGAGGTACATGGTGTCAGGAAATGTGCTGCCGCTACGTAGTGTAGGTATAAGGATATTCAACTCGTTAAACTCGTATACCTCAATGTTGAGTTGGTAGCAGTCTTCTAAACTTGGGAGGATGTCGAGTGTCACACCAGGAAAGTTGGTCTGTGTTTCTGTGTCTTGGTAAGTGTACCAATCGTCCAGTAAACTATGTGTTGGTGTACTGAGTGCTGTGATGTTGTGTTTGTGATGTAGAGCTAAACAACGAAAGAAACAGAGATTGTCGTTATAAGGTGTTCCTGTGTTTTTGCTGGTTTGTAATGTAAAGATAGATTTATTATTTGTGATATGTGGTGGAAGTGAGTCGATAGAACAGCCTAGTGTGTGATTAGAAAGAAAATATAGGTAAAATTCTGTGGCACAAATATTTTCTAGCTCGTACTTGGTGTCGGGTCGCACACTTAGGCCGACTTTGGTATTGTCGATCTCATTAATAGTAGTTATGAAGCGGTCCAGGTCACTTCTATTGTTTATGATTACAGGGCTCTCCAATACAGACGCATTATTGGTAGAACCATGAAAAAATCTTGGTTCTTGTGTCTCCTTATGGCGGAGAATGATATGTTTTGTAAGACTAATTTTGTATCGCATTGTTTGGGTGTTGTGAATTGCTACTAGGGTGTCATGCCAGTTATTTATGTGTGGTTCTGTGGGTGAATGAAATATTGTATAATGTGCCATCTTTGTAAGTATACGCGAATGTGTCTTAATTGTGTCCCAATTGTCTTTATAAATTTGGTGTATATCAGCTGGTAGCCCGGCAAGTTCATCCATTTTAAGTTTTTTAACCAGCCCAACCTCTGGTTCAGCTGGTCGTTTTGCGGTTGTAAGTGGTGGGTCTGATGTTGTAGACATCATAGTAATCGGTGGAGTTGTTACAGTGGCATCTATTGGCGTGGACCCCGTTGGTTGTTGTTCAATAAGAGTTGTTGTTGGCCTTTGTGTCGTGTTCATCACTACCTTGGGGTTTGAATGCACACGCTTAATGTGAAGCGCTAGACCTGAAGAATACGCGCAGACTTGGGGGCACATTGTACATGGGTATCGTTGGCCCCCATGTGCACTAGCCATATGACGTTTAAGGACAAACAGTCGTGCAAAGGACTTGTTGCAAACAGTACAAGTTGGTTTTGTTGGTGCGATAGTGGCCTGTGAACGAATAGAACATAACTTGTCAGACACCAATACACTATTTATAAGGTATAGACATAACATAGTTATAGAGTATATACCATCGCAGTAAGAGTTATCGATATACTTAAGATAATTTAAACAGTGAATTAATAATACAAAACCCTATTACTGTAAAAATAACTTCAAATAAAACATCGGTCTGTAATGATAACACTAAAATCAAGAGTATAACACATAGCGATAGGAGTTATCGATATACATAACATAGATATAAAGACGCCCTATTACTATAAAAATAACTTCAAATAAAACATCGGTCTGTAATGATAACACTAAAATCAAGAGTATAACACATAGCGGTAGGAGTTATCGATATACATAACATACATATAAAGACGGAATACGTAATAAGGTTACTATGTGCTCCTACTAATTAATGGTCAAGATTAATAACTTACAATAAAATAAAACACAATTATAAATAAACAGAGTATAGTGAAAACCCACACTAACACATATAACTCACCATTTTCCTATGAATAACTTCCCACGATCTGGTTCACTGAAGAATGCAAAAAGTCGTTGTGTTATCAACAAGCTGATGATTTTAATAGTGAAGATCATTAGAGCTGTGCCGGTATTTATAGCACGCTGAAGGCTGACGCAGCAAAAATTTCTTGGTTTCAGCTATGTGGATTTCTGAAATAACCAGCTACGGCTGGTTTCAACCAGTTAAACCAGAATTACTACTAACGCGCTCTCAGAGTGACACGGTCAAGGTCTTAGCTTTTCCACCAAATTTTATGGTGAGTATTTCCGTTGGCGTGGTTCACACGCACGCGGGCGAAGAGAAAGCTATTAATACCAGATGTTGCTACCTGTCGTTATCGCGGAAATCTTGTAAGAATTTCCTTTGGCTCAGACACACGCGGGCGAAGAGAAAGCTATTAATGCCACATGTTGCTACCTGTCGTTATCGGGGAAATCTTGTAAGGGAATTTCTTAGTGCAAATTATTTAAACTTTATTCTGGCTTAAAACAAATGCAAACATACGCATATGTATGTATATATATATATATATATATATATATAATATATATATATATATATATATATATATATATATATATATATATATATATATATATATATATATATATATATATTATATATATATATATATATATATATATATATATATATATATATATATATATATACATGGTTGAAATATATTCGATTTAAATTCCTTATTTTAAAATCCGAGTACACCATTAATTCCCACAATCAGATAACAGGTTTATGGTGAGCACCTACGTGGGCGTGGTTCACACGCACGCGGGTGAAGAGAAAGCTATTAATACCAGATGTTGCTACCTGTCGTTATCGCGGAAATCTTGTAAGAATTTCCTTTGGCTCAGACACACGCGGGCGAAGAGAAAGCTATTAATGCCACATGTTGCTACCTGTCGTTATCGGGAAATCTTGTAAGGGAATTTCTTAGTGCAAATTATTTAAACTTTATTCTGGCTTAAAACAAATGCAAACATACGCATATGTATGTATATATATATATATATATATATATATATATATATATATATATATATATATATATATATATATATATATATATATATATATATATATATATACATGGTTGAAATATATTCGATTTAAATTCCTTATTTTAAAATCCGAGTACACCATTAATTCCCACAATCAGATAACAGGTTTATGGTGAGCACCTACGTGGGCGTGGTTCACACGCACGCGGGTGAAGAGAAAGCTATTAATACCAGATGTTGCTACCTGTCGTTATCGCGGAAATCTTGTAAGGATTTTCACACGGAAAAGTACGCGTCTGTAGTATTTCATCAATCAAGTGGCCCACCCCCTAAGTAACTCAGTGGAAAATTACGGTTCAGCTGACCTTTATGTTATAGCGCCGACCTAGTTGAGAATGACCGACCTTCAACCGGTCAGCCACCCTGGTAGTTTCCGTTTACTTCTAAAC